>WOXC01001890.1:125000-292379 GCA_011680675.1 Gymnobelideus leadbeateri | reverse complement strand
TGCAAAATACAAAGTGCCATTAAAAATGTCAGTGAATCATCGATAGGCATTTATTACGCACTTACTTATGAAGTCTGTTTTCCATTTGTCATTCCAGGTTCTCCATTAAAGTCCCTGTTTAGCTTTTCTTTGCCAGCCCAGCAAGGTTCCACCATGGGCTACTGAGGCCTCTCTTCTAATGGTCCCGTCTTCCACCAGCAGTATCAAGGCAGCAGCCTCAGTTCCTTCCTGAGGTTTTCCAGTGTGTGCTGCTAAACTCAACCATTTGGGGCTGGAAAACAATAGAACCCCTTGCAACTCTCCGCCCTGGTAAAGACAGTGAAAAGGATCCAGCCTTTTGTACATGATAATTAGTTACTGCTTGAGTAGATGGGATTTGGTGGCCTTTTGGGGTGTTGGTCTAGGTAAAATGACTTGAATATTTCAAAAGAGGTATAATTTCACCATTGCAGGTACTTCCTACGTCATACCATAGATCAAGGATTGTAGATCGAAGCTCATAAGTTTAGAGTTGGAAGAGACCCTAGTGGCTGTCTACTCCAAATGCTTTTTTAGTAAATGAAAAAGACTGAGGTCTAGAAAGGGTAAATAAAATGTGTGTGATTATACCAGTCCTTTAAGAGCATCTGTAGCACGGGGCTTTTACTGATCTCCTCCCTACTCACAGTTACCAGTGCTCCATCCCCTATCCTACCCCACCCCTGCTCCAATTTTTGTTCATTCCTTTCAGTTTGTCTGACTCTTTCTGACACCATTTGGGGTTTTCTTGGCAAAGATACTAGAGTAGTTTGCCATTGTCTTCTCCAGCTCATTTTACAGATAAGGAAATTGAGCCAAACAGGGTTAAATGACTTGCCCAGGGTCTCACCGGCAGTAAATTTCAGAGACCAGATTTGAACTCTGGAAGATGAGTCTTCCTGACCATGGGCTTAGCACTCTGTACAATATGGTGCCGCCTAGCTGCCCTGGTAGAAGTATCAGAGGATCAAAAATTTAAAACTGGAAGGTGTCTTTGAGGTGATCTAGTCCTAGACCCTTATTTTACAAATGAAGAAACTGAAGTGACTTGACTAAGGTTTCAGAGGGAGGTAGTGTCAGGCTAAATCTGAACCCAGGACCTCTGACCCCAGAGCCAGTGTTCTTTTGCTCTTCATGTTTGAAGAGAGAAGCAGTAGTTTGGAAATTTATGCTTATTGAAAGCACAAGCTTTCTGATAATTAAAGTTGACAAGAAGCAAAATGGGATCCCACTTCCATTACTGGGTTCCCTTCAGTGGAGATTTTCAAGCAAAGACTGAATAATTGTCCCTAGGGCATCTTAATAAAGAGATTCTTATTCAGATAGTGACTTTCAGTAGTTGTTCTCAGAGGTTTCCCCCTCCCCCAGTTCTGTGATTATGTTAATGCATTTAGAGATAAATTGTTCATTCAGTCCAAATCCAACATTCCTATTTACTCCCACTGTAGCTCTCATTTCCCAACTGGGAGGTACAAAATAAAAAATAAAACGGTGATTGCTTCTTATCAAGCAGGCCAATAACTATTACTGAAAGAAATCTATGGGTCATCATCAATAATGAATATCAACACAGAAATATTACCAAACAGACTAGACTAATACAGTTTTAAATTCTTTTAGCCCAATTGGATTTCTATCCAGCATATAAGAATGCTTTAATATTAGGAAAATTATCATAATCACAATTTAATTAAAAGATAAAAATCATGTTTCTAACAATAGACATGGAAAAAAACATTAGGCAAAATAGAACATTTATTTAAGAGGGCCTTTTTTGAATATAATCAAAAGAATCTATCAAATCGATCTCCCTGGGAGAGGAAGGTCCTGGCTGGTGGGCTGGGAACAGGGTGATTCTTGATTTTGACGCAGCCATGGACAGATATATGCAAGAGGGAAAGGACTACTTAGCCACCATCCTGCAGATGACCTTGCCTGTGATGAGGATTGATGAATGGGCCAAAAGTCCAATCATCGGCACTGCAGCCCTGGTGTACCCCCTGCTGCTAATCCTGCCTTTACATTTAGTGAATCACAAATATTCAATGTCACCTACTACATAAGACCAAAGATTCCATCTTTCTGAAGGGGGATGATTGAGTCTGAGATTCCTGGTATTTGTTCTTTATACTGTGTCACCCCTTCAAGGGGTTGTTACACAGCATGTTTTCTTTTTTGGGTTTAGTTATTTCTGTTGTTTTATTTTTATTACTCCATTGCTGCAGGGTTAGGGCTGGTCCAATGATGGTACCAGAGCCACCGAAATGGTGAAAGTAAATTGTCACCAAAGGGTGTGGAGCAACACCTGACATACAGGAGAGGCTAGTTTTCCCCTTAATAAGGTATTGAAACCATCCTTGGGATTCAAATGGCTCGGGCACATATGTACAGATATATATATACACATTTCTCTGATAAAGTAGTGAAAGTTTTCAAGAGTGAATAGCTTTCAAAAGAATTGCAAATTAGCAAAATCATATGAAAATAATTTGCCAAGTTACTAATGAAGAGGAGTGGAAATTAAAGCAACAAAATTAAAGAGATTTTACCCTACTCCAGAGGTGGGGAACCTGTGGCCTTCTAAGTCCTTGGGTAGAGCTTTTTGACTGAGTCTGAGTTTTACAGAACAAATCCTTTTATTAAGGGGATTTGTTCTGTGAAATCTGGATTTAGTCAAAGGGCCGCACTTGAGGGAGGACCTAGGGGGCCACATGTAGCCTCAAGGCTGCAGGTTCCCCACCCATTACACTCATCAAATTGGCAAACAGATAAAAGCTGGAAGTAGTTAAAGGTTCCATGAAAAGATATGTATATTTATAGAGCTGGGCAGACACTGTAGAAGGGAGTGAACACTGTAGAAGGGAGTGAACACTGCCTTGACTAGGATTTTTAGTAGTGGTGGTAAAGTATGGCTGAATTTTCTTTTCCCCTTTGTTCAAGAGTTAGCTCACTGGGGAGAGGAGGACACATCAATCAATAAGCAATCAATTTTCATTAAGCCTTCTATGTAACAGGGACGGTGCTAAGTGCTAGGGACACAAAAAAAGGGGAAAGCCAGTATCTGCCCTCAAGGAGTTTATAATCTAGTAGGGAATGAAGTCATGTAAAAGCACAATGCAATTCTAGGCTCCTTCTTTCCTTCTCCCTTTCAGTTAAAACTCATTAAAATCAAGGGTTCTTAACCTTTTTTGAGTATCATAGACACTTTGGGCAGCATGGTGAACCCTACAGACCCCTTCAAAGAATGATGTTCTTAAATGCATAAAATACACTGCATCATAAAGGAAACTAATTATATTGAAAGTTAATTTTTTAAAACCCTACAAATTTATGGGTCCCAGGCTAAGAACCCCTGCACAAAAAGATCTGAAAAAAATAGATCCAATGTATGGGAAAGCTGTAAAATCAACCAGTCAACCAGAAAGGAAAGCTGTAAAAACAAATACCAAATCTCACTAATTATTTTCTCTCTCAAGGTATTGTATGTAGTTTAAGATAGCAATGAGCAGAAAGGGGAATTATATTATACTGAAGATTAGTGTAACCAGCACCAGCTTCGAGGAAGACAGTACCTTAAACCTGCTTACATTCTATATTTTTCTGTTTAACAACAGGAACTTCTCCTGATGCAGTTTGTTTAATCCCATCCTCAAAAAACAAAACAAAACAAAACAAAACCTGGCTCCCCCACACACATGTAAACATGCATGTTTTAGCTGTTTATATCTGGAATACTAGGACAGTATTTCATAGATTTTAGTAGAGACATACTCTTTAGTTGTAAATTGTATGTGTGGCATATACATACTGTCTTGGATATATATAATACAACACCTTTGTTATCACAGGTTAATCAGAATCATAAAACATTTATATAGTGGGGTTAGGAGCAGAGAATTTTTTTTGAAATTTAAACCTGCTTTCAACTTTTACCCAACAGGCAGGGCAGACTCAAGGTTTATGTGTTTTTTCACTGGGAGATTTTAAAGGTTAACAGAGGATATGCCCCCGTCACCAATACCGGCATCTCAAACTCTGATTCTCCACCTCCTTGTCAGGCTGGGGCTTCCTGAGTCCAACACCAAAGCTTAAACAGAAGTTATGCTCAGTAATGACTCAACTAGAACCCAGCACTCAAATGAGGGAAATTCTAGGAATCAAACTTCCATAAGGGATGGGAGAGGGCAAAAAAGAAGAGCAAGAAAAAGCAGCAAGGGGAAGAAGAAAACATAGAGGTAAAGGTAAACTCCTGATGCAATTAAGAAATACTAGAAGGGGAGGGGAGCCTACCCAGGATACCCCAGCACAGCATCTTGAAAAAATAGTGTAGCAACTACAATCAGAAATCCAGAAAAGAATTCAGAATGGCAATGGAACAGATAAAAGTAGATGGAGGGGTGGCAAGGTGACGCAATGAGCAGAGCACCAGCCCCGGACCCGAGTTCAAATTCGGCCTCAGACACTTGACACGCTAGCCACATGACCTTGGGCAAGTCACTTAACCCCAAATGCCCTGCCCACCCTCTCCAAAAAGAAAAAATACAAAAGTAGAGGGAAAGCCTTAAAAAAAGATCTGAAAAAAAAGGATAAGGCATGGAAGAGATGGCACCTTAGGAAAAAAGCTAGAAAACCTTAAAGTAGTGGGCGATGAAAAATAGCATGGAGGGGGCGGAGCCAAGATGGCAGAGTAGAAACAGCACCTCCAAGGTGCTCTGCCCCACACAACTTCCAAACAATGTAAAGGGGGAATCTGAACAACTTCTGGAGCCCCAGCACCCACAGAACTACACAGAGAAGCTAAACCTCCCGCTGAGGACAGCCCAGCAGCCCTGCAGGGAGCAACCAGCACAGTGCTCTGAGAGCAGGCAGCACAGCGCGCTGGGAACCAACAGCACAGCGCTCTGGGAGCTGAGCCCAGGCCCGGGTGAGCCTCGGTTTTAGCCCTAGGGCGGCTGGGCCTTCAGCCGGCTGGAGGGACCCCAGAACACCAGCAGTTGTGGTGATTCCAGAATTATCAGCACAGATATGCCTAGGACAAAGTGAGAGGTTAGTGCCCTATGGACTTTGGGTCCAGTATTTGGGGAATGCGCGACTGCCTCCCCTGGGGGCAAAAAGCTGCTGAAGAAACAGCTGCACAGAAGCCATTTTGCAGCGTCAGTAGTGGCTCTAGCTCCTGGTCTGCGAACTGTAGGGAGATCCAGCAATCAGTCTGGGGATCAATTGCTCTTGCTTTAAACTGCATGGATCTGGATTGTGGTCTGGGGGGGAGGTTTGGGGTGGATATCCAATTTGCCAGAGCGGGTGGAGGCTTTACAGAGGCCACCCAACTGGCGGAAGCTGTGAAGACCCCACGTTTGGGCGGAAGCTCTCCTGTCTGGTGGCAGAGTCCTACTGTGGCAACAAACCCCAAAATCAAGTAATTAAGTGGCAACATGCCTAGGCAAATGAAACAAGATAAACAGAAAAATTCAACATTGGACTCCTATTTTAGGGGCAAAGAGGATCAAAGCATGGAGGAGGACTGTGAGGTCAGAACTCCTGCACCAAAGGCCCCAAATGAAAATACAAGCTGGCTACAGGCCATAGAGGACCTTAAGAAGCAGATAAGAGAAGTGGGGAAAAAATTGGGAAGAGAAATGAGAAAGATGCAAGAAAAATAGCATGGAGAAATTGGGACTCAAAAACATTAATACAACAAAACATACAAATTCACAGGATAGAAAAATTAGAAGAATATGTGACAACTAGTCAAAAACAACTGAACTAAAAAACAGGATGAGAAATAATTTAAGTATCAATGTATGCCCCCAAGTGTACAATGAAACATGATATTTCAAGAAACCACAGATGAAAATTTCCCAGAAATATTGGAATCAAAGTGCAAAGTACATATAGAGAATCCAATAGGTTGGAAGCTCCACTACAGAGAATTATTAGAGCTATTTCAACATGATTTGGTGGAGGAAAAAAAATTCATTTTTCGTGTGTGTCTGTGTCTGTGTGTGTGAGAGAGAGACCACATGAACACACCTTAAATCTGTGACTGCCAAGCTCCCCTGAACTCCCAGGTCAAAGAAGAAATATTACAAACTACAAAATGAAATAGGGCATACTATAAGAACACTAATTATAATGTGTCAGGATTTATCAACAATAAAATAAAGGGATTAAAAATATCAACCAAAAAGCTTCTCCCCCAATAATTAGTTATCCTACAAAGCTGAGTGTTCAGAAATTGGTAACTTGCAAGCGTTCTTCCTGAGAAACCCAAGGCTGTGGAGGGCCTTTCCAAGGCAAACCTAGCAGAGGAAACTCTGATGGATGAGATCATAATTCACAGAAGAAAAGACTTAGGACCCTTCACAGCCCTAATATCTCTTGGGGTCAAATGAGAGGGGAAAAAAGTCAAACTGGGTTACAGGTTGAAAAATCATTTAAAAAATTCCTCAAGAGAGGAGAGGCAGGGAAGAAGGCGGAGTGAAGCTAATTCAGACACTGAGATGAGGGGTGGAGAGAACAGGGATCTCATGAGCCTCCCTCTTAACTCGGCTGGGCAGACAACAATTTTATAAAAGGACACCAAAAAAAGCAGTGCGCTACAAGGAAAAGGAGGTAAGGAAAGGAGAGGGGTTTAAACAGAGTCTAGAAGATACAGGGGGCAGGCTAAAAAAAAACATAGAAAGCAGAGAACTTGAGGACCTGCATTAGTGATGGGCCCAGTGGAGGGAGAAGCCTGCCCTGGACTCTGTCCCGAGCCACAGAAACTACAGATACCTGGGGTCAGTCTTTTTTTCCCCTTTGAAGAAGGAGTAAGGGAAGAGAAGAACAATTTTATCAGGATTTGATGGAGAGGAAACCAAACAGTCTTCTTCTTTTAAAAAAAGTAATGCAATGGCATATCAAATCAAAGACTAATTTGAACCCGTCCAGCAAGCGGAGCACCACACACGACCCTGCCAACACAGAAAAACCCAGCGGTTCAGACGGCTGCTGATGACATAAAATAATCAGGTGAGAGGACATAAGGACAAACACCGGAGGGCTGAAGGAACAGCAGTGACAGCTGACAAAGCACTTTACACATTTATTCTCTTGCTTCGTGCTTGCAGTAACCCTGCATTCTACAGATGAGGACGCTGAAGCAGACAAAGGTTAGAGGACTTGCCCAGGGTCACAGAGGCAGGAGGCAAACTGGAGGCGCTCCCTTCTCCAGGCCCTATACACTCTGTCTGTACAATGACCAGTCAGTCAATAAGTATTCATTCCTTAGGCACTCGTTTTCTAAACTGTTGAGGATAAATGAAAAAAACTCGTCATCTTCCAGTTAAGCTTCAAAGGTCTCTTCCATTTAGAATCGCTGATGTGTAACAGAAATGCAGGCTTCTTTGACGAAGCCAGATGTCGGGGGCACCACTGCTGAGGGTTACGTGTCCTGGGCATCTCCTCCTTGTGTTGTGTCCCGGGCATTTTCGGTGCTTTCCTCCGCACTAGAGTCACTCTCCTCAGCCTTGGCAAGGCTGCGTTCATGTGAGGAGCTTCTGCAGACTTTGTCTGCGGGGACAGCGCCTTTCCGCTGAGGAAGGATGCTGAAAAATGCCTCCTGCCAGTTTCTTGTCTGGAGATACTCCAATACGATCTCAAAAACTACAAAGGAAAACACAACCCACAATTTCTTAGCAGAGTGATTAGAGTATTTCCCACACTCTGTAAAAATGCATTTCTTCTACTGTACTCTATTGTCAGGATACACTGACTTCTAAAACCTCTGTCAGGGGCTGAATGCAGCATGGGACTCTCCCCTTTCTTCTCTATTACTGAATTCAAGCAGTTTTTCCAAATTCTCTTTCCCTATCAATTAAACAGTATAAAAAGTTTCCTTTTCTTTCTCTTCCTCCTTCTGCTCCTGTCATACTTCTTGACATGCCACAACAAATTAGATTTATTGTGGAGCAAAAAGTGTCAGAACGTAGTAGTCTAAGTCTCTTCCGGTGTGACACCAAAACAGGAAACAGGGTCATCAACTCTATCGCCACTCAGCCTTGGCACATGCCTTCATACCCGGAGAGCCCTCTCTTGAAAAGAGAGTGGGTGATGAACTATGTCCTGGAGCTAAGGAATGAAGGCACGTCAACACTATCAGAATCCAGACTCAGAGACTTAGCCCTGAGGCTCTCCTCCCATACGTCTGCCAATGCTGGAACATTTTCTGCCTAGCCATTTCAGAACTTACCATGATTAACAGCTAAAACTTTTCGACTATTCATTTTCACAAAATCCCCAAGGGGAAGCTGTGCGTGATGAATCCCATGCTCCGATGCTTGTTTATATGTGATACCCTGTAAAAAGGACACTGTAATTGGCACTGGAATAGGTACTGGAATACACTACTTCAAATGCAGGTCTGTGGTCCTGGGGGGGGGGATTGGGGAAGACCCTAAGCAAACAAACAAGGCCTTAATGCAAACTATAAAGAATGCTTTCTGGGAAAACTTGTCATTACTTTCTTTTACTGTTGCTGGGTGAGATACTCCTCACATTCAGACATTCTTCCTCCCTATAGCCATCCTTTTTACAAGGTAAGGTGCCTCCCAAGCTCTGGTCAGACCTGTGTCTATAAAAAACAAATGAGATCTCTTCTTCCCTCTGTGTCCTCCTAGCTATTAATTGGTATTAAAGTCTGAAACTTAACCAAGACTTCTGGGACACTACACAGGCTAACATACTGAATGTCTATAGAAGCACCATTAATTTTCCCTAGAAGAGGATGTGGAGATAATACATATTTGTAATGCAAAAAAACTTTAATCTTTTTTTATAGCAATAAGATGTAGAATACAACATAAGATGCAAACAGCTATATTTTAATTATACAGGATGTCCCCAAAAAAGAAAAGTTTTAGTGAGGTTTTAACATATTAAAGTTTTAATGGATATTAAAATAATAGCATAGCTATTAAAGCTTAAAACAGGACTAAGACTTTTAGGACACCCTGTATATAGCAAGAAGGAGCAAAAATAATTGCATGAAAAAATGAAATATACAAATCACTTTGGATCAAAAAAAAAAAAAATTTCATCTTATAGTGTTTGTAACCTTCCCCAAGAAAATTTTATCAAAACTACTAGCCAAACTCACTGATATGAATTCCAACTCTTCTCTGCTCCCTGTAAACCCTTGAGGCAGGAGTCTGAAAAGTATTAAAATGGTCAAAAAGACAGAGCAGATGGAGAAATCGAAGCCATGTCCCTGAATTATCCACATACTGGATAATCAGCATACAGATTATTAAGAATTAACTTTGTAGTCTGTGTTAAAACATATGCTTTAAATAGATGAATTAAAGTATTAACTGAAAAAGACATAACAAATAAATATGGCCACAGAAGAAGAAATGAAAGGATTATTTTAATTTATGCTTCAGGAGATAGCATGGGAAGGCTTGAGAGACTTGAGAGAAGTTCACTGTATACACTTGCTGAGAAGTTAGAGAAATAACTGTTTCCTAGTTTTTTGGACCTATTGTCTTGATAGGTTACTTTCACTTTATATAAATTTTCCTCAGTCGTTTAATAAATAAATACTTTTTTTTTAGCTAAATGAATTTTAGTATATTGGGATAGTACTGTATGACACCCTCTGGAAAAGGCAGCTCTACAAGTAGGTAGTCATTCGGATGGAAGGCAAAGCTAGACCAGCACAAAGCAGGAGACAGGAAAACGCAGTAGCTCATGCCAACAAAACCAAGGACTCCAAGATGAGACAGACGTTGCCAGGGCCACTGGCCCAGACCCATCTTCTCTCTTTCATCACCAAGTGCTAGCAGCAGATTTTGTGGGCACTGGATCTATGATCTCACAGGCAGGGGAGCTTCTGCTGAAGAAAACAGTGCTGACAACTCTGAAAGCCGCCTGGGGCCCAGTGAGGGGGAGGGCTGCCCCTGGTCACCAGCCACCCAGGTGAGCATAATCACCTTGTGATGATTGTGATCGACCAGGCCCCCAATCACATAGGCCTTGGATTCGTCCAGTTCCTTCAGGATATTTGGTGAATCTGACGTGAGGTACACCAGGTCCTCTTTCTTCATAAGTTCACTATAGTGCTCAGGTTTGATATGGATATCCTTGAAGACACAAAGATGGAGAAGTTATTAACAAAAAAGTCATCTAGCTAAAGCAAACTCAGGAGAGATTTATCATCTTCTCTTTCTTGCCCCAAACTCTAAGACATGCTTTATGATTAAAACAATTCTTGTCACAATGAGATGAGTCCTTATAAAATTCCACCCAAGTCCTATCACCTAAATGACCATGACAGACTTCTCACTTGTCTTCCTTCACCTAGCTGTTTCCTACTCTAAACTATCCTGAATCCTGATGCCACAATAACCTTTGGATCTAATGCTTTCACTGTTTCCCTCTCCCACTCAAAAACTTCCAATGGTCCCCCATTATCTGCAGGGCAAAGTCTAAGCCTTTTAACTTAGCATTCTCAGCAGAAACGGGTCTTTCCACGCTCATCTTCCACTGCTTCCCTAGACAAGCTCTCAAGATCTTGTAAATCCCTCCAGATACGACCCTGTGCCGGGGGCAGAAAAGCTAGTCTGACATGTTCAATATGTACCCAAAATGCTGGGAGACTAAAGGAATCACCATTTAAAAACTGAGCTGAGTTTGGGACAGATAAAATAAGGCACAGCACTTCTTTGCATTCTAAGGCTTTCAAGCTATGTGATTTTTATCAGTGTGGGCATTCCCTGTATCCAACACCAATCATAATTTAGAAGACAGTCTTCAGGACTAGCTCAGCGATGAGCTTTTCCAAACATAGCAAGGCCAGTCCTGGTTAAACAGACATCAGAGTCCACTCATGAGGCCTCTCCTCCAAGGCTTTCAGGCTGTGTAGAACTTGCTAGAGCTCATGCTCTGCTAGTGCAGCCTTTACAAATCCAGCACAGGCCATAAGGAGGCACTGAAGGAGGACTTCAGTAGATGCTAGGATAGTATTCCTTTCACAATGCAACTTCCCCATTGAGGTTTTAATATATTGCCAGTTGGCATAAGAAATTAAATGGGAACTTGGGGGGAGTTTTTCAGAAGCCATAGACAACACACAAAAGCCAGCATACAAAACAGAATTCAGAATTACATAAAATATATGCATAGTATTATATAACACCAACATATTTTATCTTTTAATACCATAATAATTCAGAATTCCTTCTCTGGTACAACAGGAGGCCCAAAAAATTTTCAGCAGATAATCCAGATCATGGGAGTGCCACACCCCACACCCCCATGACATGGAAGGGATAACGGCAATAAATTTTTTAATTCATTACCTTTGAAAAAGTGCCACGCTATCATAAAAAAACCTGAATGGTCCAACAAGATTTGGACAAGTTTCTGCATGCAAAAAGCCATAAATGGCTAAAAAGAGGGAACAGATTTTAAGTCTGAGACACCAGGGAAGATAATCAGGGCCTCTTACTACATTTCTAGTGGCCTCTGCAGGCAACAGAATCCTGGACTGGAATGAACCAGCCTTTCCTGATCATTTCAGCCCTTTTTCCTCAGAATCAATGTATAATCTTCTACTCATAACTAAATTTAACCCCAATTCTGCACCTGCCCTCAATGTCTGTAGTCATGTCCTATAGTTAGTGTGTTTGCTCCCTCAATCCTAGAGAAATAGCAAAAAAAATTTAATCCCATAAGAATATTTCCCCAGTTTTGTAATTATAATTACATCTGTATTTACAGATAGGGGAAATGAGGTCTAGAAAGGTCTTACTTTGTCTTCTCTCTCTCTCTCTCCATAAATGTGTGTAAGCATATATATATATATATATATATATATATATATATATATATATATATATATACACATACACACACACACACACACACACACACACACACACACACACACATATGTATATAGTTAACACCGAAAGATCTGTCATTTTTTCCTATGTAACATTTGGAAGATTCCACTTCTCCCTCTTAATTCTAACAATTTCAGCCCATTGTTGTCCCTTTTTCTGTAGATGTGACCTCTTCCTCACACAACTTATTAACCAAAAAAAGGGCTTCTGTTGAAAAGAATGCCATATGTATAGAATACCTGATTTCCACAAAATGTTTCACAAAGCCACTCAGGTAATTCTTGTGCACAAGGTGGCAAGATGAAGGCCAAGTCAAAGCACAATGGATTTGGCCAGTCTAGTAGTAGCTCCAAATAGTAACCATTAATAGAAAATGTCAAAAAGTTTGAAGGGAGATCTCTAATATGACTTCTTTATTTTCTGCTGGCAAAACTACCTATTATGAGTAGAATTTGCAGAGGCAGACTTTGGTTGAATGTATTGAAGAGAACAGACTAAAACTGGACTGAGCTGCCTTGGGAGGCGGTGGGCTGCCTCTCATTGGAGACCTTCACGTCGAGGCTTGAAGACCCCTCGTCAGGGATGCTGCTGAAGAGATGACATCTGAGTGATTTCCATTAATGTGAACGTGCCATATGCCCTCTGTAAAGGCCTGACAGGGTTCCTGTCAATTTAATAAGATCTTCTGCCTCTGCTGGAGACTCTTCATCAGACGCCCCAGCGGATTTCCTCCTCTCTAAATGAGTGGGTTGGACTAAATCTAACTTCCAGCTTGAAATCTCTGGTTGTGACCCTTGACAAAGTTCATCCTCCTATCAGGCTAAGCTCTAGCATGATGTATACAACAATTCTGGCAATAAAATGCAGTAATTTAAACACACTCATTCATGTATGAAGCAAGACATCTTCCCGGACTGACTTACCTTCCAGTTGACCCATCCTTTGTCATTTTCATCCATGATCTTTTTCAGCTGACCTCCATGGCTGGTCAAATAATACTAGATGGAGATTGTGGAATGAGGTTGGAAAAAAGAGGAAGCAGAAAAAGAACAAAGTGAGTATTCAAGTTTCATGTTATAGTTCTCTAACACTTATTTCTCCATTAATGACACATAGGAAAAAATTTCTATTTGTCTAAGGGGAACAAAATCTGAATCCTGTTTCCCCACTCAGTATTTTTTTTTTTTGATGCTCCTGATAGATTTCTATTACTGCCCAAGCATGCTTCAACCCTAGGGAATTGTGGGGACTGAGTGAACCACACTGACTCCACCTTGTGACTCAATTCTGGAGCTAGCTCAGTTCTCTTTCTATTCAATTATAGTCTAGTCCAATTTCTGTCTTGTGAGGAAACTTTATTCAATTATGAGAACTGGGAGAAAACCTTATTGCACTGTTTGAACCTAGGAAGCTGGACCCCCTCTACCTGCTGCTTAGAGACCCATAACCAACTTAACATAACTACGTTATGCTTACTAGAAACCGAGTCAGATCCAAAGACTGATGCAAGGAGTTTTCTCACAATTACACATCTCAAGCTTACGTCTTATCTGAAAACTGAATACAAACATCTGGGGGGAGTAGGACACCACTTTTTCTGATTTCGGGCAATTGCATATTTTTGCTTTCCCCTCCCAACTTGGAAAGTCCCTAATCTCTTCTCCAATAAGAAATAAAATGACCTAATCTTGAATCCTGGTTTCTATCATGTCAAGTCTACTTTTTTAAAGCATAAAAATCCATCTCTCCCTGTATCTGGGGTCCACTAACAAGCTGAGGAGGCCTGGTCCTGATGTCATACATTGGCACTCATTACTTAATAAAATGATGTGCTAGGAAGCTCAAACCTTTGTTTCCTTAGTTATTTCAGATTTCAGCCACCACACACCCCAAAACCTAACAGCTAACTCCCTCCCAAATTCATAGATAGTTTCCAGATTCAAATTCTCTTGACTGTGCTAGGCATTCTTGTGCTTTAGAAGAATCAGAAAAGTGAAAAGGACCACTATCAAATGTCTGCAACATACAACATATTCTTTTTTTTTTTAAACAAATGCTTTATTAACTTCTGTTTTACATCATTCATTTCGGCCAGATTTTGAGTTACAATCATTTTCCCCCCATTATTCCCCTACCCAACCTCCCAGAATAGCAGTCCCACAAGATATCGCTTCCTCCAATCTGCTCTCTCCCATACCTTCTCCCATACCCCCATCGACTTTTCCACATACAACATATTCTACTAGGTGTTAGGGAAGAGGCAAAAATAAATGAGATACATTTCCTGCCTTTATGGAGTTTACAACCTACTAGTGGGATACACCACATACTTAAGTCACTATTATACAAAAAAGAATATAAGGGCCTACGAAATGGCAAAATAAATAAACAAACAAACAAGCAAGCAAATAAATAAATAAAGTTGGCATGCAAGGCCAAGGGTCAAAATTCCCAGTTCTTGTCCACCTCCATTCCCATTCCCATTATTGCAATATTCATGAACCCAAGTACCCCTGAAATTCTAGTAATCCTAGACCCTTGTCACTGGCCAGCTCTTCATCAAAATTCCCAGAGAAGTCAAGGAAATCAGGACCAATGAAGGAATGGAAGAAGTCTGTGCATGTGCAAAAAAAAAAGCTACCCCTCCTTTACATAGCAAAAACATCCTGTAGATTTAAAACCTACCAAAAAATGATATAATTCAATTCCTAATTCTCTTATTCCTGCTTTAAAAACTCGAGCGCACTCGCACAGACAGACACAGACACACAGACACACAGACACACACAGACACACACACACACACACACACACACACACATTAAGAAACTAAATGCCAGAAGAGTATGAACCACTGACAGAAGTGGATACAGAACTAAGGCCTTCAAATTCCCAGTGTGGCACTCTTACTTTCTTTAAAAAAAACAATTATTTTTAAAATTCATTAAAAAAATATTTTGAGTACCAAATTCTCTCCTAGTTCTGCTCAGTTCACCTTCAAACAGTTCATGTAGGTCTTCTCATGTTTTCCTGAAACCACCTGCCTGATGGACCAAAGCACTCTATCACAATCATGTGCCACATTCAGCCATTCCCCAACTGATGGATTATCTTCTCAATTTCCAATTCTTTGCCACCACTAAAAGAATAGCCGGTTGTATTCAGTTTTGTAGCCCTTTGGGTATAGTTCCAAATTGTTCTCCAGAATGGTTGGACCAGTTCACAATTCCACCAACAGTGCATTAGTGTACCTACTTTCCCTTTCCCCTTCACCCATTTGTCATTTCTGATAGGTGTGAGATAGTACCTCAGACTTGTTTTAATTTGCATTTCTTAAACCAATAGTCATTTAGAGTATTTTTTTAATATGACTATAGATAGCTTTGATTTCTTCTTTCTGAAAATTGCCTGTTCAAACTACCTGTTTGACCATTTATCAGCTGGGGAATAGCTATTATTTTTATAAATATAGCTCAGTTCCTATATATTTGAGAGAAGGGGCCTTTATCAGAGAGTTCTGCTGTCAATTTTTTTTCTCCCAGTTTCCTGTTTTCCTTCAAATTTTGGATACATTGGTTTTGTTTTTGCAAAACTTTTAATTTCACGAATCAAAATTATTCATTTTACTTCCCATGATCCTCTCTATCTCGTTTGGTCACAAACTCTTCCCTCATCCACAGATCTGACAGGTGAAATTTTACATCCTCCTCTAATTTGCTTTACATTACTGTTTAGGACTGCATCATTTACCCACTCTGACCTTATCTTGGAACACAGTGTGAGATGCTGCTCTATGCCCGATTTTTGCCAAACTGCTTTCCAGTCTTCCTAGCACTTTTTGTCAAATAGTAAGTTCTTGCCCCCAAAGCTTGGATCTCTGGGTTTATCAAACACTAGATTACCATGGTCATTTACTATTGTGTACTAAGTATCTAATCTAATTTCTCAGCCAGTACCTGATTATTTTCATGATCACTTTTTAATGTAGTTTGAAATCTGGTACTTCTAGATCACCTTCTCTCACATTTTCTTTTCACTGATACACTTTTCTTGACCATTTTTCTTCTAGATGCATTTTAAAATAAATCCCTTAGTAGCTTGATAGACATGACACTGAATAAGTAAATTAATTTAGGAAGAACTGTCATCTTTATTATACTGGCTTGGTCCATCCATGAACAATTAATATTTCTCCAGTCGTTTGGATCTGTCTTTATTTGACTGGAAAGTGTTTTGTAATTATGTTCATATGGTCCTTGGGTTTGTCTTAGCAGGTAGACTCCCAAATATTTTATAACATCTGCAGTGATTTGAAACGGAATTTCTCTACCTGCTGGTTTTGTTGCTAATATACAGAAAAGCTGATGTTATATGGGTTTATTTTATATCCTGCAACTCTGCTAAAGTTGCTAATTATTTTGACTAGTTTTTTAATTGATTCTCTAGGGTTTTCTAAGTAACACCATCATATCATCTTCTAGGAGGGAGAGTTTTGTTTTTTTCTCCCTGCCTATGTCTATTCCTTAGACTTCTTTTTCTTGTCTTATTGCTATAATTGGCATTTCTAAAATAAAACTGAGTAATAGTGGTGATAACAAACATCCTTGCTTCTAATCTTTCTAGGAGGGCTTATCCCCATATACAGATTATGCTTGTTTTTAGTACTTATCATTTTAAGAAAAGCTCCAGTTATTCCTCTGCTTTCTAGTGTTTTTAATGCAAATGGATATATTTTCCTAAAAAGCATTTTCTGCAAATATTGAGATAATCATATTTGTTTTTGTTGCTTTTGTCATTGATATAGTCAGTTATGCTTATCGTTTTCTTAATACTGAGTCAGCCCTGAGTTCCTGAGATAAATCCCACCTGGTCACAGGGCATAATTTTTGTGATATGTTGCTGTAACCTCCTGACTAGTATTTTATTAAAATTTTTTCACCAATATTCATTAGGGAAATTGGCCTATAATTTTTTTCTCTGTTTCTGCTTTCCCTGGTTTCCGTATCAAAATCATATTTGTATCATAAAAGGAATTTTACATGATTCTTCCTTTACCTGTCTTTTTTTTTCCCAAATAGTTCTCTTTTCAAGCTCCTAAGACACAGGGGTAGGGAACCTGAGGTCACAAGGTCACATGTGGCCCTCTAGGTCCTCAAGTGTGGTCCTCTGACTGAATCCGAATTTCATAGAATAAATCCCTTTAATAAAAGGATTTGTTCTGTAAAACTTGGACTCCGTCAAAAGGCTGTGCCCAAAGACCCAGAAGGCTACATGTGGCCTCGAGACTGCAGGTTCTCCACCCTTGTCCTAAGCTGTCTTGGGCCAGAAAAGTCTCTCACCTCAACCTTTTGCTGGCTCTGCCACTCCAGAATTTGATCTCTGTTGCAGTCTTTGGATTATATCACATTCCCTTCCATCTAAATCCCACTCACTGGTCCTTGAACCAAAGGAGTCAGTAATACTCAATGTTTCAAATTTCAAATACATTTAACAAAGTAAAAAGACCCTGAACTTAAATAGGAGAATTAGTTTTAGAAGCTCAGTCTTGAGCAAGGACTGAAAGAAAAAAACTGACCCAAAACCGATACAACACTGGATCTGCCAACTCCCAACAAATAAAAACTAAATGAGAACAAAACATAGTCAAAAAGAACAACTCAAATCAATCAGGTGTAAGACATCCCAAGCAGAAAGGAGTTGAATGTTGGAAAGCAAGTAGGTAGACTATAAGTCTAAAAGGAAAGTATCAGAAGGATGCAAAAAACAATGAAGGACAGAGAACGATGCATCAGATTGTGTGAAAAATTGTAAGACATTTTAATTTATTTTTCCCTTCAAACTAATGCAGATATCAAAAAAGATCCATTTCAAATTTTGAGGGACTACTCCCAAACACATTACAAGAGACTAGAAACAGCACAAAAATGGCACAATGAAAAGATGAGAGCTTATTTTAAATTAATTTAAATTTAAATTTAAATACGGTCCAGACCCTACCTGCACAGGATGTGATGCTCGACGGTTTTCTGCATAACACCTCTGAATCTGTTTATGAAGTTTCTTAATATCCTATGAACAAAATGTTTCATTTTCAGAACAAAGTTCCCAAATTCAATTGTCCATTGTGGTCATTTCCTTGCTTTGGGCAACAGAAAAGTCTACCATCAAAACAAGAGTTGGGGCAGCATATCCATTCATCCAGATGATCATCACACAAATGCCCATGCAATCACTAGACAAGTTATACTGTTCTGTAGTCATTGCCTTATGTTTTTGTCTCTGTTTAAAACAAAATGAATCGCTGGCTTTCCCCCAAATTTTCTGCCCTCCTTTTAAGTGTCACAGTAGGAAAGCTTTCCCTTATTTTTATATTTCCAATACTCCCTCAAACATCCTAACCTCCCCAGTCCTCAATCTGTTTATCTTCCTTAAGCTCTTCCTCCATCCTACCACAGTTACACACAGAGATGTTCGTGAAATCTTAAATTCCCTTAGCCCATCACAACCTGCTGTCATTCCACCTGTCCAACTGCCTTGCAACTGCAAACCCCCTTCTTCGCCCACACTTCCATCTCCAATCCCTTGACCCCTCAGTTTTTTCCAGGCCATGACCCTTGTATTAGCTACGCTCCCATCCCTTTTCCATCTTGACACCTTAGTAAGGCGTTGGAGGAATTACACAATCCTCTTCTCTAGAATCCCTTATTTTATTGCCAATCTTGCCCTGCCAAACCTATGCCCTGGATCATTCCTCTGCATTCCCTTCTACTCACATGTTGCTGAAGAAAGCTAGGGAAAAAAATCACAAAACTGTGTTGATTGGATCCATAGATTCATTACACAATCTCAATCTCTGCAAGGTAACTTTTACACCTCACTAATTAATTTACTATTCAACTTATCACAATCAACTTTTCCAAACCTATCCATCCCTCCTCATATCTCCCATAGTTTCCTTATGCCCCTCCTGCCAGTCTCTGAAAGCCACCTCCTCAATTCACATCACACAGACATCCTCTGCCACTAGAGTCACTATCACCCTCATTTCACAAAATAAGATAGTCTTTCTTCTTGCCAAGGCAAATGCCTCTACATGAAACCTTCACCTCCTCGACCCCCATCCACTCTAGCAGGCTGTCCCCTTTATTATCCCTCACTTATCTTCATTCTCTCCCTGATGATTGGCTATTTCTCTACTGCCTACAAATAGGCCCAAGTCTCTCTCATCTTCAGAAAATCCTCACTATCCATCCCCTCTAGCTAGCATCCCAGGACTCTCCTCCCTCTTGTGGCTACACTCCTATGAAGTCCGCTATGACAGGCGCCTCCACCTCTTCTCTCACCCTCTTAACTCTACAGTCTGATCTCATTCTACTCAACCTGCTCTCTCAATGATCTCTGAGCTGCCAAATCCAAGCCTTTTCTCAATCCTCATTCATCCTGACTCTTCTGTGGCCTTTGACACTCACTGTAAATCGCCTTCTTCTCCTCAAAAGCCCTTCATAACCTGATTTCTTTCCCCCTTTCAGGCTTCTTATAACATACACTCCCTTATGTAGTCTGTAATAAAGACACGCTGGCCCCCTGGCTGCTCCTCAAAGACCCTCCATCTCTTGTCTCCAAGCTTTCTCTGGCTCCCCTCATGCCTAGAATGTTCTCCCTCATCTCCACCTCCTGGTTTCCCTTGCTTCCTTCAAGTCCCAATTAAAATCTCATCCTCTACAGGAAGCCTTTCCCAACCCTCCTTAGTCCTACTGCCCTCTCCACTGATTACTTCCAATTTATCCAATTCTTAACCTACATGTATATGGGCTTGTTTGCAAATTGTCTCTCCCATTAGAATGTGAGTTCCTTGAGAGCAGAAACTTCTGTCTTTTCTGTATCCCTAGCACTTAGTCCAGGGGTGGGGAACTGGTGGCCTCGAGACCACATATAACTGAGTATGGCCTTCTGAGTGAGTCCAAGGTTTACAGAACAAATGCTTGTATTAAGCAGATTTGTTCTGTGAAGTTTGGATTTGGTCAAAGGGCTGCACTCAAGGGCCTAGAGGACTACATGTGATCTTGAGGCCATGGGTTCCCTGACTTAGCCCAATGCCTGACACACAGCACACACTTAAATGTTTACTGACTGTTCAGTAATTAGAATGTGATCTTTATTAATGTGGTTTAATTAATTAGGCTTATCAGGCTATCTCTTCAAGTTACAATGAGAAGGGAAACTTATATTTTCATCATTTTCCACTTATAGTTTAGGGACCATTTACAGAAAAAAATCTATAAAAGGAATAGTTTTTATTAGTTGTTATGCAATCTATTTAGACCCATTTTATAGGTACAGAAAGGAAATACAATTTATTATTTATTTTGACTTAGTAAAAATTATCTGGGAGATATAAAAGGTAGAAAGGCCTTAAAGTAAAGAAAGCCTAGGGTCAATACAGTACCAGCTATGGGACCATGGACAAAAATCACAATTTCTGAGTGTCTACCTCGGCTACTCTCAAAAGATGTTAAGTTTCAAACAAGCTGCTAATGTTCACAAGTGGAGAGAGATTCCATAATAGGAGTTCCCTCCCTAAAGGTTTGGGCCCCATTCCTCAAAAAAAAAAAAAAAAAAAAAAAGATGCATTATTTCAAAGTGTTGTGAAAGTAAAGCATTAAGGCAAGAATGATTCAGCATAATTCACCAGGAAAGGGCCCATTCTAAAAGTAACTCAATCCCAAGGATCCGTCTATGCAACAGTGGACATTTGATCATGGTACCTTCGAGACCATCAAGTTATCAAAACTGCAGTCAACAATAAGGCGGAGTGGACTAGGAACAGCCTCACTCCGAAAACGTTTCCTGTCCTGGCCCTCTGGGTTGGACTCCAGGTGAGACTGTCGCTCCAATTTTCTTCTCTGGCGTCTTTCCTTACGTTTTTGCCTAAAATTGGTTAATGAAAATCAATTTATTTTGTCATATTAATAAATAAATAAGACAAGGACAAGAAAAAGCAAGCTAACATTTGAAAAGCTCCTATTAAGAGCTTTTGCTGACAAGGATATAAATTGATGAAAAAAAATCTATCTATTTCTACCCAAATACCACCTGTGTCCAAAATTGTGCTTCCTCTTAGCATTATTAGCCCAGTGGCTGTACTGCATTAAACGTTCTTCCTTATCGCCTTACACACTTCTCAGGCTGTGGTTTTCCACACCAGAGTCAGCAGAACAATGATGTTCTGTACAGTATGTACAGGAGTTATGGGAGAAATTTCTTATGCTTATACTTTCCATTTAAGATATCAAAGATAAAATCACATGTGTTTCAGGTCCAAAGTAACTACATGTACCTACATTAGGGTATACAAAATAAACTCTACTTCTTTTATTCTGCTGCCCAAACTCCATACTTGTCTATTCCTTCAGGGGGATTCCACACTCCCAGATTACTTAAATGAGAACATACCAGATCTAATGCTACATTACAAATGTTTTATGGCCAAATTAGCCTGATAAACAGCCATCTGGAAATGTAGGAGAAAGGCTGATTTTTGAACAACTGTTTTTTTCCTAACTAACCTCCAACAAACCGACCAGATATCACGGCATTGTGGACTAACAGCTCCAATATATGACTCTAAGCTAAACCTGCAAAGGTTCTAAACAAGGGTGCTCTGCACGCCGGCCAATTAAGCTTCTTTACGGGAGCAGAATACGGCCCAACCCCACCAGCCACCTCATAAAAGGGCGCTATTACCACTACTGGCTCGTATTTACACGTACATACAGAGCATTTTGCATGTATTTGTGTTACTTAATTACGTTTTTAACGTGCAGTTGTCATTATAATGATTTATGTTATTTAATCCTTACAACTGTCGGAGGTAAGAATGACCCGTCCCCATATTACAGACGCGGCTAAGTGCCTGCTTAGAGGCAGCTCGGCCGGCGTACCAGCGGGCGGACCGGCCGGCGGACCCGCCCCCAGGGCACACCACATCCCCCTCAGGCTAAGCCCTCATCTTCCCCGGACGCTGGCGGCATCCCTAGGAGGCCCCCCGGGTGGCACAGGGCCCGGCCGCTTCAGAAGCCCCTACTTGCGCAGCTCCCGCTGCTCCTCCCACTGCTTCTGCCTCCGCAGCTTCTTCATCTGCCGCTTGGACACGTGTTCGACGGCCTCCCCGCGGTCAGCCGCTGTCCTCGGGGGCTCCGCAGGGGCCTGGCTCCCGGGGGCTGCCTCGGGAGGCGCGGGGAGCCCGTCCTCGGACATGCTTAGTGACTGGTGTCTGTACGATGCGGGGGGCAGCCTTCCGTCTGCGCTACGGAAACACGGAGGTGCCCGTCACAAGCGCTGCTTTCGCCAGACGCTTCAGTGCTAAGAGAGACAGAGAGTTCTGACAGGACAGGCTTCTCAGGGTGTCATAGTGCCCGAATTCATTTGTTTTTCTTAGTAGAGGGGCCACCCCTGGGTTTCCTCCACATAGCGGCCCCGGGCCGTCTCCCGTCCTCCAGAGGGACGTCTGGCCACCGCACTCCCATGGCTCCGGACAAGGCGAGGCTGGGGTCCTGGCACTGCCCTGCCTGCCTCGTGGCATCATGGTCCTGACGCCGTGATCCTCGTCCGGAAGGACAAGGCGGACAGCGCCAGGCTCCGGAGAAGCATAAAGGATGACACTGGGAGCCACCTGTACGGAGGTGCCAACTGACCGCAGGAACTAATAAGGAGGCTGGTGGGGAAGGACAGAAGCGGGAGAGCTGGGGGGCAGAGGGTGCGGGGTATCAGTAGCTTCAGTAACTGCTGATATTTACGCAGCACTTTAAGGTTTGCACAGCGCTGAGGCCGGCCTCGGAGACCCGTGCCGGCTCTAGGAGTCCTCGGCCCTCGCCTCTCCTTCAGCCTCCAAGCCAAAGTATTCCCAACTAGATGCAGCTAAAGCCCTTCACCTACCACGTGTGGGAGCAGGAGGGCCAAGAGCATGTGAAACAGGAAGGGGCGGGGGGAGGGAATGACACGCCCTCTGGAAAGTCACTAGTCATGGCTCGCTTCCCCCCCCCCTTGGGGACAAGTTACCAAGTTACATACAAAGCGCACAGCGAGAGAAGGAAGTCGCCTCTCATTGGAGGACTTAAACTACTAAGCAAGGTGTGTGTGTGTGGGGGGGGAACCTCGAAGGAGGTCACGTGGAAGAGAGGAGCGAAAGGGAGCAAAGGGTGGAGCCGCGGATTACGTTACGCCCAGGGAAGAGGCGAGAAGAATCGCGAGCTCTCCAAGCCACGCTCCCATGGCCAGCCCCGCCCCACCGCGGCGCCCCGCCCTCCCGCCTCCCGGAAGCCTTAGGCCCGTAGTAAGGGCCAGCTATAGTAGAGCACAGCCGCGTAGAAGGCACGCCTCCCTTCATCCACCCTGGCTAGGAGCCACCTTACCCGAGCGAGGCAGCAGCCTCCTCTCACTCGCAGATGGCTTCTCGATGAGTCTCGCTTCCCTTCCACTTCGCCCTCCGAAGGGACTTCAACTCCCAGAGGCAGAAGCCTCGGAGGCCACGGCGGCGACTTGACGTAGAAAGGCTGCGGCGGGCGCTCTGGGTGCGTGTGTGTGACGTCGTCACAATGCGCCTGTTCTAGTCCCGCCTCCTCTTGGCTTCCCGGAAGCTCTTTACGCGCATGCGCTGAGGGGCGGGACTTGAAGAATGATTGGGCGTGTCTCCTACTCCGTTTCAGGAGGACTGTCCGGAAGTAGGCGGGTCTCATTGGGCACTTGTACCCATTCCACTTTCATACTAGGTCATATAGGAGGAATTTGAATTTGAACCCAAGTGAACCTCCAACTTTAAAACATGTAATTGTCAAGGGGCAAAAATAAGCAATAATCACGCCATAGATTTCCTTGGCAATTTCTGTTTTAGTACGTTCTTAAACTTATTTCTGAAATGAGACACATTCGGATATAATTACATTTTTTAAATTAAAAAATTGTCCTGCCCAAGCTTCTCATAAAACCACATCAGCATCAGCACAGGTCATTTTCTTAGCTAGTATTTTACTAAAATAAAATTAGTTTTAATTTTATACCATAAGTGATTAACCAAAATAATTTTTGATATAAGGGATGATCTTGGACCTTTGGTACAAGGGCTTCCCAGAAGAGAAAACTTAAAAGTACTAATCAAACTAAAGTAACTAAATTAAACAAGTAACTAAAGGGCTACAGAGAGAGGCTGCTTCCAGAAGGTGGGACATGGCCAGGGCCACAGCCAGAATGGGTTAGAGTTGGGACTGGAGCCTGGGTCTGCTTGGCTTTGAAGCCAGGAAACTTTTTATCATTTAGTCAGCCATGTGTCCCCAACAGAACATGCACAGATATTTATTGCATTCACATGCTTCAAATTCAAATCTAGCAGTTAGCTTGAAACAAGTCTTCTGTGCCCATGTTATATCCACTGACATTGCACTCATTTTCCAATTAGATTCAGTAGTTCTGGCTCAAATATGCCTGTGCTATATTAAATAATCACAGTATCCCATTTCACAGACCCATGGAGGGTCTACTCATCAAAGAATGTCCCATGCTCTGTAGATGACTAAAACTGAGTTACTAATTGGTGAAGCGGGGATTCAAATTCAGTTCTCCTGACTTGATGTTTCAACACCATTCCTGTATACTGTAAAAAAAGGTACACTGGATTTAAAGTCAGGATCAGATTTGGAACTGGATGGGTCCTTAGAGATCATTGGGTCAAACTCCCTCATTTTACAGACTAGGATGTTGAGGCCCAAAGAGGTAAAAATGGCATGGAAGGGCACACCCATGGAAAGGAGAGCCAGGATTTGGATCCAGGGCCTATAACAAACACAGAGTTCCTTCCCCTAGAAGAACAAATCTCAATAGTGCTGCTATCAGTTCTAAACCCTATTATCCTATGTTGATGCCTGCGTTCATTCATAGGTATGGGCCTCCATGCATGTGTATTATTACTCAACTACATGTATTGAAGCCCTGCTTATTCAACAAGCATTCATTAGGCTCCTACTATATGTGAGAGATGCTGGGATTACAGTGTCAAAAACTGCAAGTGTTCCTACCCTCAAGAAGGTTACCTTCTGTTGGAAAAAAAAACATACAAAGTAATTTTTGTAGAGAAGGTACTAGCAATTGGTGGCTGGGATAGATTTTCTAGTAGGTGTAACATTTGAGTAGTGTCTTAAAAGAAACTAAGGATTCTGTGGGCAGAAATGAAGAGGAAATAATTCCAGGTATAGGGGTCAGTCTGTGCCAAAGTGCTACCTAACAGGTAATAATCACTACCTAGTATATATAGGACTAAGATTTATGCTGATATTTGCAATATCAATGAGACATATTCTCATTTTATCCTCACATCATATTTAGGAGGTAAGAGCTATTATCCTCAATTTTTCAGATGGGAAGACTGAGGCAGTGGTATAATGACTTGCCTGGGATCACACAACTAATGTCTGAGTGTGTGTGTGTCTCTGTCTTTCTGTCCCCTCCTCTCCTCTCTTTACACACACACACACACACACACACACACACACACACACACACACACACACACACACTTTTAAAAAACAGGATGTTCCAAAAGTCTTACTGTAGTTTTAAGAAAGCATAAAGAAAACCTCTTAAGTTTTAAGTTATTAAAGCTTCACTAAGACTTTTGGGACACCATGTTCTGAAGAGGCTATCATTTCTAATCAATTTACAATTTGTACTACTTCCTCTTATAGTTAATAGTGCTTATCTATTTATTGGTGGAATGTGTTTTCCCTGGGTGATTGTGCAAGATTTCAGGAATAACTGATTATATTAATTCTGACTGAAACTTTATGACTACCACAGGTAAGAAGTAGCATGGCCTTCTGAATTTAGATGGTGTGCTTTAATTTGGAGTAAATTTTATTAGATATTCAATGCTGAATTAGGAAAGGAAAAAGGAAGAGGTGATGTGGTTTTGCATGTAATCACTTAACTGGTAGGTGGCAACAAAGACCTGGATTTACTTCTGGTCACTTAGTAGGCTGCTTTCTTCAACTGCCTCCTTGATCAGCACAGACAAAGCTGAACGAGATTTAGTAATCAGATATGCAGCCCTTCACATCTAGGTCACTGAATTCAGGCTGGAATTGGAGTGCCCCAAAGCTGTTTCCCTTTGACAGCTGCTCAGTTGCATGAGGAAAACTGATAGGTTCTAGTGCCCATGTGGGATCTAGTTTATGGAGAATTGTGTATTCCTTTCCAGAATCAGATGCCCTTTTTATCTCTCTGTTTTGTTTTTGTCTTTATGTCTCCAGGCCAAGCTCAGTGTCTAGCAAATGACAGGTGCTTAAATATTTATTGATGGATTCATTGATTTCCTTGTTCTTGACAAGGTTTTGCTTTTTCTTCTTCCTTTTTTCATAACTTGCATTTGCATATTGTCACAAAGTGCTTTTATATACATTCAATAAATTTGATCTTCACAACACCCCCAGGAGATTGGATCATAGCATCCTAGATCTGGAATGGGAAGGGGCCTCAGAGACCTTCCAGTTTAACCTTCTTATTTTACAGTTGAGGAAACTGAGGCCTGGGGAGGTTAAGCAACTTCCCCAAGGTCACACAGGTCAGGATTTGAACCCAATTACTATGACTTCACTCAGTAACAGTATCATCATGCTCCCCAAACAATTAATATTTTGGCATTTTAAGTATTCACCTCCTAGGAGAGTAGGAGTTAAAACATGCTTATGAGTAGTTTATGTTTTAGATGTTTCTTTTATGGTAGAAGAAGTAAATAGCAGCCCTATACCTTGTTTTATACACTGAGTACCTTTCTAGAACATACCTTGTTGACCCCTTTTGGGGATACACTAGACATGACATTTATGGCTGTACAACATTATATTATTCTGTTTTCCATATCTGTGTCTTTACAGGTTGTCCCTTAAAGCCTGCTTTCCTGATTAGTGAGTTCCTGATGTAGATTTACATTTCTGAGGGGCCCTAGGCATGCTGCTGTTCTAGCTCAACTCATTATCTGGACTTGGAATCACCTCCCTATCAACTGCCAAGTACTCTCCTGCTCTCCCGCACCCACTCCCCGTAAACTTGAGGAGAGTAAGGACTACCTTGTTTTCTTACGTTTTAACCCCAGTACTTAGCACAGTCTCTGACATAAAGTGGTTTAAAAAAAAGTTCTATCTAACTTTAGGTCTGTCTGTCTATTTGTCATCTACCTTTTCATAAGCTTCACCATTTGGTGTCTGTTAGAGTTAGAAAATGTTCCATTTTGTTTTACTGTTCTCTGCTCTTTCATTGTCAGTCATTGTTATAGTTCTTTCTTAGTTCTGCTTACTTTCTTCTGCATCAGTTTATGCCTTCCATGTTTCTCTGAATCCTTCACATTCATCATATCATTTTTTGCACATAGTCCATTAATTACATTCATGTATCATAATTTGTTTAGCTATTCCCCAACTGATCAATAAACATTAAGTACCTACTATGGACCAGGTTGGGGGAACCCTGCTAGATACTGATCCTTTCCCACTGTCTTGGTCCTCCTTCAGGTATATGCCTAGAGGTGGGGTCTCTGAATCAAAGAGTGGACATTTTAGTGACTTTTTGGAGAGAATTCTAAAATGTTTTCCCTAACAATTAGACAAATTCACAATTCTACCAACAATGTATTAGTATACCTATCTTTCCACAGTTCCTCCAACACTATTTCCATTTTTCATCATCTTTGCCAATTTGCTGGATATAGGGTAAAAAGTTCAGAGTTGTTTTAATTTGCATTTTTCTTCTTAGTGATACTGAGAAATGTTTCATGTGGTTATTAATAGTTTGCAATTGTTCTTTTGAGACTTGTTTGCTTATATAGTAGCTGTATTTTGGCAAAGCAAAAATTTAATGCCTGAGACCTTATGGATTCCAATCTCCTAGTAACTGGAACTTGGTGTCTTTTGTTACTGATGCAGCAAGAAAGTCACTGTTCTTGCTTTTCTTCACCAGCCAGCCTGAGTGGACTGAGAAGATGAAGTTGTGTCAACTGTAAGTGTCAGGGATGCTGTCCAGAGTGACTTCTTGCCATTGCCTACCTCAGTGACAATCATAGTGTCTGGTCTTAAAAAACAATTGTGAGAACCTAGCTGTCTTTAAACATAAACTTCCTTTAAACATAAACAGCTTTGAGAATAGGATTTTGATTTACAAAAAAATGCAATATAACTCTTTTGAGGAATACCTGTTGCAAAAAGTGGGCTATACTTGCATAATTTAAGACTATATTCCACTTCTTTGGGACAAATGGTAGAAAGATCTTGATTCTGCATTCCAGATCCTTCCCAGTTACCCTTATCCCAACTTGGTATCCTATACCTGGTTTTCTTGATCCATTTCTGGGGCTGTGATTATATTCCTGTCCAAAGTTAACTCTTTTAAATGGGCTAAAGTTCATTCATCTTCTAATCTAGCAAAATGCCTTACTCCTGCCAACCTCTAGTGATAAGAACAGAAGGAAGAATGTGCTTTAGAATGAGTCAACCATCTTTAGACATTTCACTGGCTATTTGCAAAACTCTCTCTAGCCTGGTAGTCTGAGAGACATCCTTCTGCACTAGGTAATACAAAAGGGAATCTCATTGCAATGACTTCTTACAATGCATTTACTTTTGATTTCATGTGAAAAGAATTAAATGAGGCACCACATCTGTCCAAGGTCTTTCTGTTGAAAAAGACAGGGAGATCTGTGTTTTTGTTTTTTGTTTTTTTCATTTTTACCTTAGAACAGTTTTCACTACAAAAATATCTATTAAAGTAAAAAAAATCTCTTAAGGACCATACCAGTGAATGTCGTTGGTGCCTTCTTCCTGGCTTCCTCCAACCACCTACCTGCCCTCTACCCTCCAATTTTGTCAGAAACTGAAGGCCCCACCCCTGTGACCCTGGACTTTGGTGAGCATTTCACCACATCTTACCTGGTTTCAGGACCATCACTGTTATTTCCTGGCCCTTTCTGTGCTTTGCCACCTGCATTTCTGCCCCATTCCCCACCCCCTTTCCAGCTCTGAGAAGAGCAATCAAATTAACACCACCATTCCTACCAAGTACTGTGTGGTCAATTGGCCTATGAATCCAGTCACCATTCTGAAAGACTCCCCTGTCCAAAACAATCCTCCCTGGCCACCACTGCCCTTAGAGGTGCTGTTACCTCCTGTTAGAGTGTTAAGTTCCTCAAGGGAGGGCAAGGAATGTCTCCTTTGCTTTTATTTGTACTGCCAGCACTTAGTAAATGCTTAATAATTCTTTTCTTTAAAATGTATGCTTTCCCAGCTTCAAAGGTGCTAATTATGGAAGGAGGTAGAATTTGAGTTCATTATAGAAGGAGGTAGCATTTTAGCTTTTAAAGTCTGGGTAGGAATTCAGTGGCCATGTTGGGGGAGGGGAAAGGGGAGAAGTCACTCAGGGCATAGTCAACAGGATGAAAGAAAGAGTATAAATAGGACAAGGGAGATAGTCTGTATATAGAGTAAGTAAGTATTCAAGTTTGACCAGAATAGGGATTCTTGACCTGCAGTCTGTAAATTTGCTTTCTTTCTTTTTAAAATTTATTTTATTTTTAATTTATAGAATAGCAAAAAATCTCCATAACATAGTACAACAAAAGATGATTGCACATGAAACTGCAAATCTAACATGTACAGCTTGACATTGCTTTTAAATATACAACAAAGTTGTTGTATAAATTTCTTTTTTCCCTTTTTTTCTTCCCTCCCCCCTCCAGATTAGACACAAATATGTGTAAAATTATATATATGTATATATATCTATATACACACACATATATATGAAAAATTATTCTATATATACTTCTATTTATCAGTTCTTTCTCTGGATGTAGATAGCATCTTTATTCAAATGTCCTTTATATTTAATTTGGTTATTTATAACAATCAAAATGAGTTACTCACTCAAAGTCATTCTTAAAACAATATAGCTATTACTTTATACAGTGTTCTCTTGGATCTTATTTCACTCTTCATTATTTCATGCAAGTCTTTCCACGTTTTTCTAAGATCATTGATATCATCATTTCTTATAGCACCATAGTATTCCATCACAATTATATACCACAACTTTTCCAGCCATTTGCTTTCTTAATATTTTGACAATTATTTTAATGTAATTTGTTTCCTTTATACTTTATGCATTTAAGAACATTATTCTGAAAAGGAATTCATAGTTTTACCAGACTGTAGTACAGGACACAGAAAAGGTTAAGAACCTTCTTACTAGGTCAGAGCATGTGAAAGGGAGTAAAAGAGGGAGTCTGAGCTTTCCTTGGTGTACAGTGGGATTGTACAGAAGATGGAGGTAATCTCTATATGGGGTAGACAAATGTGCTAGTGGGTGGGTTGGAGTGAGGAGAGTTTGGAGAGGCAAAGAAATGTGAGAATGATAGCGAGTCCAGACAGGTGTTTGTAAGGGCCTGGACTAGGGTGGAGGTGGCAAGATGGGGTAATGGACGAATGGACTGGTTTAGGGATCTGTTTCTATGAGAGGTGAGAGATAGAAAAAAGTGGAGCAGTTTTTCCGAAAGATGATGAGCTTGGTTTAGGACATAAGATCATGAGACTGAAGGGACCTCAAAGATCATCTTGTTCAGCCCCTCACTTTACAATTGAAAATGTGGGGTTGAGGAGATGAAATGACTTGAGGTCACACAGATAATAAGTAGCAGAGTTAGGATTCAAACTCAGGTCTTCTGATTCATTCAAGGAATTAAACAAAGGGGGCGAGGGGATAGGACTATTTATAGACAGCTTTTTAAAAGAAACTTCACTGTGAAGGGAAGACTGATCGGATTTCATGCTCTTCAGGGCACTTAACATCATACCTGCACAGACTAGTGAATTTAGGGAGATTCCTGTATCCCCAGGTATAATGGCATTGTACAAGATTTGTTATAATAACGTGCCTCTCTAGGAACATTGAATGCCTGGAGAGGATGATAAGCAGGGGAGTGAGTTTAACTTGAAATATATATTGCTCCTTTTGTAATTGAAAAAAAAAAATGGCTTGCAGTTTGGGGATAATGAAAGTCTAGTTTACAGCACCTGGGCATTGGGCAAGCACTCTGTCAAGCTCTGTCTAGTGTTCTAGCACCTCGGAGGGGGGTGATCAGCCCCTCCCATCTTCAAGAGCTGCTCAGTAGAGAAACACTGTGCTTGACTTCACATAGAAATAAATGTCTCACACATGCCTGGGTCATTGGTACCACTTCAGTGATAATACTAAGGATATGCACCTGAACCAGCTGGAGGAGACATGCCTGCCTTCCTCTGTGCCTTTCTCAGATATGTGCCAGTTCAGTTTCCCAGAAGGTATATTACCGAGGTCCATGGACTTTCATGAGGCTGTTCAATTCTGTGGCTATCAATAGAGTGACAGCATATGTTTAATTATTCATTTCTTAAATTTATCATCCCTTTTGGCATGCTGTCTCTGGTTCTCGTTTCTCACAGTCCCCACTGTATTTCCTAGCATTTTAATTTAGTGGCAGACAAAACGCTGTTTCTAGTCCACTACCACACTAGTGGAATGGTCCCTTGTCACATAGCCCCCATCGGCAAGGACTCTTTATGACAGGAATATTGCTAAGCAAGTGAAAACTTTATAAATGTACTTCTTTACTGGGAAAGGAAGTGGGGAAACTCCCGTGCTGGGATTTATCTCTGTGATATCATCATATACAGAGCAATTTCTCTTAAATTTTGGTGTGGAATTTATGCAAGTATTTATAGGATCCTGAAGGTGGCTTATTGGACAAGAAGGTTCATCTGGGGTTAGATATTTAAATCTGTTTAATTAATTGCATCTGAGATCACAGAGCACCAGACTCTAATTGGGGAGGCCCCCAATTTTTTGTTCTTATTTTATCTTTGGGTTTTTCTTATGGACTCCAAAAACCACCCTTCCGACCTCTTTGTAAAACCAGGATAGGTGTCTACAACATTTGTTTACATCAAAAGTAGCTATGGCAAAGATTCTCATATCCATTTTGAAATACCTCTTCATTCAGTGGAATGACTAATAGGAATCTTTTATTGAAGAGCAAATGTCCAAAAGACACATCATTAGTTTGATTAGGCAATAAGGATATGCCCTTTATTTGTTGGACTCTGGAAAATGCATGACAAGTGGGAGTACTTTAACCAGAGGGACACGTATTCTATACCACATAATCTAACATGAAGTACATTAAAGAATAGTACTATTGAAATAGAGAGTCAGCAAAGGATTCTTGAGTTTTCAATACGTGAAATAGGTTTATAAAGTCCTACACCCCTAGAATGTCAAATACCTATCTTAATGTTATGTAATTCAAGAATCTGAAATAACTTCTTCATAAAAATGTGGTCAAATTGAACAATATAGTCATTTGGGGAAGGGATAAGGGCTGAATCTGTGATTTCATTGGCAAAGGGACCTCCCAAATGAAGAAACTCCTACAGATGTAAGTCAACACTTTCTTTGCAATCGATTGTTAGAGAGTTGAACAAGCAATTAGAGCTTAAGTGGCTTGCCCAGGGTCACATAGCCACAGCCACCATGATTCCAATATAGTGCTTTAACTCAGGTCTTCCTGGCTCCAAGGTTGGCTGTCTGTCCCTTTTGTCATGCTGTTCCTTGGGGAAAACAAATTTTATTACTGGCATTTCAGTAGGAACATTATTTTTGAAGGTTTGGCCTTGTTGTTTAATCTCATCCTTAGGACATTTCAGAGCAATCAGACTAGCAATAGTTTGATTCTATTTGGCATCTATCTCTACAATTTGTACATAAATCTTGAGAGCAAATTTTCCAGTCTTTTGAAGAGTACTCAAGACAAATAATTGTCTTCTTTTAATCTTTTATATAAAGAAGATGGTTATATTTGTATTCTTGTTCTGTGAGATTCTATGCCACACTTTGTCCAGATTATTCTGGGCATCCAATGGTCAGAGCTCCAGATGGTGTCTGGGGTGACTGATTGATAGGGAGACCCCTCTCAAGACAGAGGTTCTGGAAAAGGGGACAAAATCAATTAGTGAAGTTATATATGTGTGTGTGTATGTATATGTATAAGTATGTGTGTATACGTGTGTGTGTGTAGATAGATAGAGATTTTAAATTTTTTCTCCCCTATTTTTAATTTAGGGAACTCTGAGTAGTCCTTTGGTTCATCTTGCTTATTGGAAACTTAAACCAAGCAATTTTAATAGTGTTTTCTTGGAACTTTTAACTTTAGTCTCAATCACCCATAACTGAGTAGGCCAGGGTCCAACCACTGTGCTTTGGGTTGGGTCTTTGTGTTAATATCAGCCCTCTTTCCATTCATTCATTCGTCTAATAAACATTTATTGAGTTCTTGCTATGTGCAAGGTCCTAGGAGGGTTACAAAGATAAGTGAAACTCTAAGGGGAATAGTAGAAGAAGGCAAGAGCACAAATAATTTTAGATCAGTAGAAGAATAGAATTTAAGGATCATAAGGGAGATATGAACAAAGCGCTGTGGAATTTCATTAGAGGAGAGTCCATGTCTAATTGGAGTGGGGCCCCAAAGAAGTCTTCAAGAGGAGATGGCATCCAAGCTGAGTCTTGAATGGTGGGTAGAATGGTGGTGAATGGTAGGTCATTACAGGGGGGAAGAAGGAGGAAGAGGGAGAGGGAAATGCATAGTTTTGCCTCACCCTGGGACTTATCAAGACAGCTGCTAGGCTCCCTGGCCTCGCTTACAGTGGTAAAAGTAATGCTGGAGATTTCCAAAAGCCCAGGTATATTATTACCTAGGTAACTTACCTCTGCCTCAGGAGGCACTGGGAGACTTTTGGTCAGTTCTGGGCAACATCCATGTGCCATGATAAGGGGTGTGTGTGTGTGTGTGTGTGTGTGTGTGTGTGTGTGTGTGTAATTTTTTTCATAGATATAGTATCCCACTATTGTATAATTGGGACTGATTAAAAAATTATGGAGCTCAAATTACAGACAATATCTCAAAGATATGAAGGACTCTCTCCCTCTTCCTCTCCCTTTCCTCTCTTTCTCTCTGTCCTTTCCCAGTCCTCCTCTCCCTCCTCCCACTTTTCTCTCTTCTTTCCTTCCCTCTTCCCCCTTCCCACCAGGCATCTAAGAGGTGTCATGCATAGAGTACTAGAAGTCAGAAAAGCCCTGAGCTGGGTCCTTCCTCAGACACTTACTTTGTGACCCTGTGAAAGTCACAGGTTTCCTCACCTGTTAAAATAAGGAGCTTGGACTTGATGGCCGTTAAGATTATTTCCAATTCTGATGCCATGATTCCCCCAAATGTCTGAAGTGGATTCATTCAGAATTGCTTATTATCCCTGGTTTTCTTGTCCAACCTCAGTTTTTGCAAAGCCTTTACTAAATGCTTCAAATTAAAGCTTACTCTGGCTGCCTTTGGAACTGCTCCTTTTTTTACCATATTGGCACCATTTTCTCTCTAGGGTTGTTAACGTGGTATCTGTGACCTTTAAAATATACCTATATACACATATGCATATATGTTTTTTGTTTTTACTTTTTTTTTGGAGGGCAATTGGGGTTAAATAACTTGCCCAAGGTCACACAGCTAGGTTTTGTTTTGTGTGTGTTTAGTGTCTGAGGTCAGATCCGAACTCAGGTCCTTCTGACTCCAGGGCCAGTGCTCTACTCACTGCGCCACCTAGCTGCCCCTGCATATATGTTTTTAATAACTGTATTTCAGTATAATTGGTTTGTAAGAATTTTCACTGGCGGCTCTCCATACCTGGAACTCTCTCCCTCTTCATCTCTGCTTTTTGTCTTCCTTCAAGGCTCAGCTAAAATCCCTCCTTTTATAAGAAGCCTTTCTTGCTTCCCCTTAATGCTAGTAATGCCTTCCCTGGGTTTATTATTTCCAATTTATCATGGGTGTGTATATACACAATGTAATATATATGTGTGTATATGTGTATGCATACATGTGTGTACATGTGTATATACACACATACATGTGTATAGTTCAGACACTTGCATATTTTCTTCCTCATTAGGATATAAGCTCCTTGAGAGAAAAGATAGTCTTTTGCTTCTTTCTTTGTATTCCTACTAAGTGCCTAACACATATTAAGTGTTTAATAAATGTTTGTTGACTGACTGATTGACTTTGCAATTTTATGTTATTTTATCAATTTAAATATATGATTCTGAAAGGGGTCCATGGGCTTCCAAAGGGAGTTGGGTGACCAGAAAAGAGAAGGACCCCTGCTCCAGAGCAAGTCTGCTCTGGCCTAGTTCCCCAAAATGAAAGGCAAAAGAAGAGAAACTGTAAAAAGGGGTTGAAATCGGCAACCCCCCTGTGCTTAATGATTAATGGAAAGTACTTTATTGACCTTAAGCCCTGAGGATGGAATTTGGAATCTGCCCTTTGCCTGAAGATAAACCTTATTGTCCCAGGTGCTGAGGTTTTTCTCCAGCTTGGCTGCAGACGGAGCAAGCTCCCTGGTGGGTGCAAGGCCGGCCTGCTGAGAGCTCCATGCACTGCTGTGGGCCCGACCAGAGCCAACCATGATTCTTCTGGCGGTGTTTTTCCTTTGCTTTATCTCATCATACTCTGCGTCTGTTAAAGGTAAGTTTGTGCAGACCATCGATTTTTTAAAATTAATTCATTGGGGAGTAAAAGTAGCATATTTTAGTTTTTAAAAAAGACCAACAAAAGTCTTGCATAAAGCCTTTCTCCAGAATGGTTATGCAGACAGAACTGGGGGCGGGTGGGGGATGGAAAACACACTTGAAATCTGACTTTCACCGAACAAAACTGGGCTTTCTCAGAGTTTTTAATCTGCCAAACCAAACTGCTTTTTTGCTTGAATCACCCATTCATACTTTCCTTAAAAAAAAAAAAAGAAGAAGAAGCCTGCTCTTGTTTCAAGGAGCTCTAGCGGTTCATTCACAGAAAGTTTCTCCCTCATTTGACTTGTAAAAGCAGGTCTAGAGCCATGATTTCCTCTGAAGTTGCTTAGCAATGCGATGCTTAGGGGCCCTTTGCCTTCAGGAAAAGTTAGGCCCCAGTCTGAATGGGCCTTGTGGGCCTCTCTCCCTAACTCCTCACGATAACCCCCAGAGCCATTTTCATAGGCTTGGCCAAAGAAGCATGAATTGGAACCATGAAGAATCTGTTAAATTTTGTTGTCTTTTATCAGTACCAAAACTGTAACACCATCAACAACTTGCAAGAATTACAATTTTATGTTATTAAGTGGGAAATTTTGCCATCTTTGAAAAAACTAAATGACTAATTCACACTTTACATTTTAAGATACAATTAATTTGTAGAGCTATATATGATTTAATTAAGTATAAGAGACAGTCTTAATTTTAAAAGGTCCCTACTTAGTGTGATGGACAAGATTAAAAATAACCTTTTGTACAAGACTCAATAAAGCAATGTTTCATAAACATTTTAGTATGAAAAATGATCCTTGTTCAGTTTTGAAGCAAACACTATCTAGGCCAGTCATACTAAAACATTTAAAAGAGACCAAGTAACTTAGAAAGTTTACCATTAGGTAATAATACAAGCAACCCATTCATGATATCTTTCCTCCAAGATGGGAATTATATTTAATGTATTCATGGTTTTTAAAATTCAAAGGGTAGTGTGGTCTTTTCAGGATTTTTTTTGGTATTCATTATGAATGAAATTACCATTCTAGGTTGCTTGAGAAAGAGGGGATAGGTTGAAATTAATATGTGTGATTAATCTAAATTCACCACACTAAATTTTGTGTTTTTAATAAATTTTTCTTCAGTTCTGAGGCAGTGTAAAGAATACTAGATTTGGAATTGGCAGTCCAGGGCTAGAATTCTAGTTTTGCTATTTACAACTTTTGTGACCTTGACCAAGTCACTTATCCTCTTTATGCTTCATTTCAAGAAGCCCAATCTAAAGCATCAGTCCATACTTGGGCAGTATGTGCAGTAGAAGTCCAGTAAAAGGTCCATGTGGCTGAACCTGGCAGCCTGGGGAAGCATCTAGTGATCTGTTGAGAAACAGAACTACTACAGATAATAGTCTCTAACTTTAAACTCAATTATATGATTCTTTGAGAAATACTGGAGAAAGAGGTTGCTTTGAATTATCAGCTTTTTCAATTTCTGTTGATCTGGAAATGCATTTCTAGAAGCATCTAACAAAGCACTTTTCAAGGTCTTTTCCCCCAGTATTAAATATCCAATGTCACAAAATATGGGAAGTATGATGTTTGGGATCACTAATAGTTTGAGATACACATACTGTGCATGCCAAGTATATTAATAAAGAGCACAGGACTTAACAGCTGTCCTTGCCCAGACTCTGCAACCTTCTGTATTATACAGTATCATGATTTAATTATAGAATTGGCATGGTCCTTTCAATGACTGATACCTATTTGTTAATAGTTCACACTGAAAATTAGTCTGTGCTCAACTTTTGACCCCAATCTGATATCTTAAAATCTTGGCCCTTTGGGATAAACTATTGAAATTTGAATAAAATATGCATTAAGCCTCCACTTTTTTTGAGGGGTGATGGGAGAATAGGAGAAGATGTGGGTGGTTCCTTAAGGACAAGAAATGCTGGTAGGGTTTAGGACAAGAGAAAGAATTAAAGACTGGGGTAGAGTTTGGGATATATCAAGGATATAGTCCAAGGGTAAAGGAATCAAAGGCTTTAAATTGTCAGTCTCTTCTTATTTACATGTGTTAATAATATTCCAGCCACTTCCAGCCCAGGCCACATGCTTTCCTGATTTCATTCTTTCTAATTTTGGCTCCAAAGACCTCCTTCTGCCTTTAGTACCCCTGAGTTTTCCATCTTTGATTCTGGCAGTTCTGTGGAATAGTACTATATCTTGATCACATTTTCTTTTCTTTTTAAATTTATTAATTTTTTTTGTCATACCATAACTAAAATTTTCTTCCTCCCAGAAAAGACTTTATTCAAAATTGGTCAATACTTTGAAAAAGAATGTGCAGTGTACCGCGCCTAAGGACCTTCTACCTCTGCAAGGGGCTGGTGTGGGTGCATCTTTTCACATTTTTTCTTTGGAGCCTCACATTTTCTGTGGCTGTTCTTTTGTTTGCTTCACCTTCTTGGCCATTTTGAAGCTGGATTCCTCCCCTGGTACCTAGGAGGTGTTTAATAAATGCTTGTTGATTTATTGGTCAGTGATAGCTTTCAGCCATGTAGAATTCTTTCTTAGTCCTTAGTTTCAAGTGCTGATACAGATCTTTATCTTTTCCCTTCCTTTCTCTTTTAGTCTTCACACAACTTTCTTCTCTCTTTAAAAATCTGTGTCTCAAGTCTCTAGTTCTATGCCCTGCCCCTACAGTGTGGTACTAATGCTTTTTATTTGGCCTTTCTCTACTCCAGCTTCTTCCTACTTTCCCTTAGACTCTGATGCCAAACTTTATTTTTTGTTCATTTAATTTATTATTTAATTAATTAGTCTAAGCTTATATAAATAATATATATTATAATATATAGCACATTATTTACTTCATGCTGCATAACCTTAAGAGCATTTCAGCACACACCACTTTATATTCAGCTTACTAAATCTTTTTCTTCCCACTACCATTGTCTGATAACGTCAGACACTTTTTAACCTAAGCCTAGGTAACACATACATAACACTTGTCACCTGTAGATACTGGTTTTGGTTCTTTATCCTTTATCGTTTTTAACATTTTCCATCACTTATCTCTCTCTTGCTCTCAGTTCCTGATCCCTTCTACCCTTTATCTGCTCCCTCCTCTCTCCTTCCCTGGAGTTTTCCCCCTCTGGTTTCGGTCTGTTTTTACTCCACCTGCCTTTTTTTAAATTAAAAAAATTTTTTTTAAATTTTTTTTTTGGAGGGCAATTGGGGTTAAGTAATTTGCCCAAGGTCACAGGGCTAAGTTTTTGTGTGTGTGCGCGTTAAGTGACTGAAGCCGAATCCGAACTCAGGTCCTTCTGACTAGGGCCAAAGCTCTACTTACTGAGCCACCTAGCTGCCCCAACTCCACCTGCCTTTTAATGGTTTTGTTCTCCTCAGATCTCAGGTGTGGCTTACCTCAACTCATCTTCTTGCTTAAGCCAATTAACTATTATTCTATTCATTTGAGCTTGACTAGAGGGGATGGGAAATCCTTTTTAAAGTCATTTCCTAAAAAAGTCCCTAAAACTAAGAAGATTATACTGCTTCTAATTAAATTCTATGGTACAGGTTAGGAATGTCTGGATTTGTGCTTTAATTTCTGTTCTTTGATTATGGAAAGTTCTGAACTTGGAATCATCTGACTTGTGTTCAAATGTCTGACCTGTCATTTAGTACTTTGGGCCAGTCAGATGAACCCTCTGGGCCTCACCTGCCTCATCTGGAAAATAAGGGGCTTGGATTAGGTGGCCTTTGAGATCCTTTTCAACTTTTAATCTGTGGTCCTATGAAATGATTTCTTTATCTACACCATGGAACACAGCCTTGTTGAATATAAAACTAGTTGTATGTGAAGTAACAGAAGAGGGTTAAATGATCTTTCATGTCTATGGTTAAAAGTAGAAATAATACAACCAAATAAATACTAAAGGGGGTAAAAAAGGTAACAGGAAAGTAGTAATAACACACTGAGGCATGTTTCTCACAAATATGTGTGTGTGTGTGTATATATAGTTTATATGTTATATATGTGTGTATATATATATACATATATATGTATATATATACATACATACATACATACACAAGACTATTGCAAGTTACTGGGAGTTTCAAATGTATGGGAAAGAAATTTGGGAAAAATATATTCTCTTACTGTACTTAAAATAATGCCTGCTTTATGCCCATGGGAATGGTCAAAATGTATTGTTACCATGTATTATTTTCATATTATTTTGATTAGTAATAGAAAAGTTAAAAAAAATATATCATAAAGTCATGATGGAATGAGAGGATTTCGAACCATTATTAGAGAATACTGAGGAAAAGGTGACTTTTTTCTACAGATAAATTTTTTAAAGCCAAATATAACCTAATGTTTTCTCCTCTCTTTTCTTGTTTTCTAAGCTGTTTCATGCAAATGGTGATGGTCAAAAGCTATTCATTCTATGCTATTGTATTGTTTTCACATTATTTTGATCAGTAGTAGGAAATTTTTCAGAACAAAATAAATTTAAAAAACCAAACAAACATGTGTTAGCAGCATTTGGAAATATTTATTTTAAAATTATGTTTGTATTTATTTGTATTATTTTAATTATATTTGTATTTGTATTTGTTTTTAGAAACAATGATTGTGTGGGCTGGATGCAGGCCCATTTCTGTTTTTGTAGAAAGAGGGAGTAGAATCAGTACCTATGATTTCACAAGGTTTAGGGACCTCCTGGTGGGGAATCTCCTTTTCCCAAAGCAAATCAACAATTGTTCCACAATTTCTAGTTTTGGAGAATTGTCTGCTTCTATCCCCATTGGCCATCATCATGCTTAAAAAATTATAAAATAAAACATTACCCACATATGACTTCCCAGTACATACTAGACAGTGAATATATGCTTGTTGACTGATTAAGTATAGTCTATGTGTGCTATTGATAGGTGTCCCATCTAATATTTGGAGTCTTTTAGTAGTGGACATAGCTCACATTGGCTTGTGTGCCTCCTTCTTTAAGCCTAGAAGAAGTCAAGGTGTCTCTTTATTAACCAAGTATAGCTGTACTTATGTGGTCAGTTCAGTGTTTTTTTGTTTTGGTTTGGTTTTGAGGCTAAGTTGCTCTCTATCTTACCCAGGCTAGACATGTAGCAAGAACTCATTGTCCTGATCCCATTGGTGATCAGCATGGAAGTTTTGACCTATTCTATTTCTGATAGGGACTTGTTTTCCTTTCTTTAGGCAACCTATGGCCCTTTGCTCCTGGGGCTGACCATATTGATTCTAGATTTAGTTCCAATTGGCTTTAGTCCTACTGTCCTACTGCAGCTCAGAACTCCCAAACTCAAGCAATCTACCAGCCTTGGCCTTTCATAGTAACAAGAGTTGCATATTCACCACCATATTCAACAACTTCATGATTTTGTTAAGGTCTTTCTGACATGCACAGCAGTTCTCCTGCTACCACTGTTACCCATGGCTAAGCAAGTTTTTTGGGGAAAACCCCACTGTCCAGATTCAAAGTATGATATAGCATGTAACTACAAAATTGTTCAAATGCAATCAGTTCTGTTATAACATGACATGTTTTCCTAAAAATCACCATACTATTAAAATTTTGCAATTAAAAACCACAGAGTTTGTGGGGAAAATGAGATTAGGCCCTCAATACTAAAAAAATTTTCAGTGATGAATTAAAAAAAGATAAGAACCCAATAAAAATAGTAGCATGTTTTGGTACATGTTAGATGATTAGGAAAAAACATAAATGTTAAAATAAATAGTGGTGTAATCTGTGGCCTTGGACTGCCGCTCTGGTAAAGTGAATGACTGTGATGGCTACAGTTGAGAGAATGGCCTCCTTGGGCCTCAACTCTGAGTCTCTGAGGCTAAGAGGTTATAGCTACTGGGGGTAGGGAGTAGTTGAGAACTAACCCTCCTTCACCTATATGAACCCAAAGATATGCAATAAATATGACACTCTCCCTAGAAAAAGATGTGAAGTTTGCTTGTGGGTGTCGGAAGAATTGAAGTTTCTGAGTTCTTGTGAGGTAGTATGGTTTTCTACATTCCTACTGTTCGATGCCTTGGTTGGTGAATAACACCAACCTTTAAATGAACTTAAGCCTGTTCAGTATTGGAAAAGGAACTGTTTGGTGAGTGACTCCCTATGGATAACTTCATACATGAAGAAACTCATTGAAACATATTTTTCAAGAGGGACTGAAATAGTAATGAAAATAAAAATCTCCTAGCAGCTAGGTTGTACAGTGTGAATAGAGCCCCGGCCCTCTAGTCAGGAAGATATGAGTTCAAATCCAGTTTCAGATACTTACTAACTTTGTGACCCTGAGCAAGTCCCTTAACCCCAATTACCTCCAAAAATAAAAGAGTAGCCTATTAAAACATCCTCATTAAAAAACAAAAACAAAAACAAAAAAAACTGGGGTGGCTAGGTGGCGCAGTGAGTAGAGCGTTGGCCCTGGAGTCAGAAGGACCTGAGTTCAGATTGGCCTCAGACACTTAATGCACACACAAACAAAAACCTAGCCGTGTGACCTTGGGCAAGTTACTTAACCCCAATTGCCCTCCAAAAAAATTTAAAAAAAATAAAAAAAACTTTAGGGGAGGCTAGGTAGCACAGTGAATAGAGCACTGGCCCTGGAGTCAACACACACACACACACACACACACACACACACACACACACACAACTAGCCATGTGACCCTGGGCAAGTCACTTAACCCCAATTGCCCTCCAAAAAGCACCATAAAAAAACTTCATATAAGCAAACTCGAAATTAAAATTATCCTGATTTTTCTCTAATATATCAATCTCTTGGAACAAATTCACATTTTCAAAATAAGCATTAAGGCAAAACTGACTGTATAGGAAAGGCTCAGGCTTGCTACTCACCCATCTGATATCTAGAAATTTTCTTTCCTTCTTTTTCCTCATATTCAGAGAAAACAGAGAATCAGTATTCTATGGCTGTTCTCTGTATTGTACATATCAAAGATAAAAGGAAAACCACATCTAATCATCTCCTAAACCCACAACCTCTTTCTAGTCCTCCCAGTTTTCCAGAGTTTTGGAAGATCGAGGAGGCGGAGTGGTGTGTTTGTGACTCCTCTGAGTCAGGAAATCAATACCAAAAGAAATATAGTGGAAGAAAGCCATCCTTCCCTAGTCTCACCAGCCATGAAGGTTTCTTAGCTTTCCCTGCCTGGAATTTGCCTGTTTCAGGATCCCACTCATGATGCTGATCCATTGTGGTTGGAGGTGTGCATCTCTGCTATTCTGTCCATTATTCCTAATGACCCACAGTGAATCTTGGGGTGAGATGGTGGCACTCCTGTAGCTGACTGAATGCTAAGGCCACCCAGTCCCTGCTAGCCACGTGGTGAAGAGCGCTGCTGCCTCACTCTCTGCTGCTCCCCTCCATTCTCCCCACACCAATACTGTCTCAAGGGCAAAGAAAGGAAGGGGAGATCTTGCTCACCTCCACACAGTCTCCCAGTCTTTGTTTGCCTCGTTTCTCACTGTGAGGATCTACTTCACCAGACACTTTGCATGGTGACCCAAATTGTCATCCTCAGACCCTGGGATAAATAATAAATAAAAAATAAGAGTGCATTAATAGGTACTCGGTATAATTATGACATATGAGAAATAACCCTCTGGCAGGTTCGTCTTACACAAAGGCAGAGTTGAAAGGTTGTCTATCTATACACTATTTCCCTAGCAAGCCTGAAACCATGTCTATAATTCTACCACCAGATAATCTTCCTTTTGATCACTTGTGGTGTGCCTTATTGAACTACATAAAGGCACCAAGCGGAGAAAGTGTTTAAAAATCACTTATAGAATAAAAGATTCAAAGAGCCATAAAATTAAGGTCTAACTTTTAAACCAAAAACCACACACAAACAAAAACCACACCCAAACAACCCCAACCCCAAAAAACCAAAACAAAACAAACAAAGGGCTCAATTTAACATGAACTCAAAATTTTAGGATAAACTTTTAGGGTGGAGGAATAGGGGTGAGGATGAGAAATGAAGGGATCATTGATTTAAAGCTGTAAGGCACCTTGGAGGTCACCCAGTCCAGTTCCCTCACTTTGCAGATGTAGTGATGACCCTAGAGAACTAAAGGGCTCTGGGCTCCAGAAGGGCCTGGATTCCAGACCCTCATCTTCCTGAGTCAGCTCTCTGCCTCCTGCCTCTTGCTTGGCACAGCTGGACAGCTGTCCTCATTTAATTACTCATCAAAAGAGGACAGATTGAAGGTTCCACTTCAGATTTCTTTATTTTGTGTCCTTCATTTGTACTTTAAAGGCAAGTGCCCTTGTGTGTGTGTGTGTGTGTGTGTGTGTGTGTTATGTGTGTATGTGTGTGACAGAGAGAGACAGAAACAGAGAGACAGACAAACACTAATTTTAAGGTAAGGGACTGAGAAGACAGTGTGGTTTAATGGATGGATATACTACTGACAGTAGGACCCTCTGCATGTCATGTCTCTTCCAATGGTCTCCAGATAATTTTTATAGACTGTAAATTGTAGAGAACTTGGTAGGAGTTTCCTAGGAATTCCTAATCCAGATATAATCATAGATCTTAAATTAAAAAAAATTTTAAAAGAGAGACGGAGGGAGGTACTAAAAGATGAAAAGAGAAACAGATGTTGAGAATTCCAGGAGAGTCCTTTTCCAAGGTTTGCATATTATTTTCCTCCACCCCTCAATTTGAAAATTTTTCTCCCTTCTTTAAATCTGAAAGTTCTGCTATGGTGTGTTATTGTTTACTGGAGTCTTTGTCTTCCTTGTAGCATTTTATCATAAAAGAAATACCTGACCTCCATGGAGACCAGAGTTTTCTGGCAGTAATCATACATGCATTTTTTAAAAAATCCTATTAAAAGGGCTCCCTACTGTGCCCTCCTGTGTGGCATGCCCTGAATGGTTCCTGACTGCTAAGTCTTAATCCTAGCTCATTGTAAAGCTACATTGGGACTCATTTTTTTGGTCTCTGAAATTCTAGAACTTTAGAGATAAAAGGAACCTTGGTGATAAGCTGGATCACCTATCTAGTTACAATGCCTTCATTTGACATATAAGGAAACAGGGACCTAGGTGGACAAAGCAACTTGCTTGATTTCACACAGCTAGTGGCACAGTATTTTAAAAATCAGTTGAATTCACATCTTTGTTTTTCTATAACTTTTATAAATCCCCTCCCTTTTCCCATAGCCATGAAAAAAAAGAAAAAAAAAACACTTTAGCAAAAAAAAAAAGTTCCACATGCATTGTCCCCCATCTATGCAAAGAAGAGAAGTTTTCTTTATCTCTTCTTTGAGCCAAAGCTTGATCATTATAATTACATAATATTTGATTTTGTTTTGTTTTTACATTTATATTGTTTCAGTCATTGTGTATCTTGTTCTTCTGGTTCTGCTTGCTTCATTTTGCATTAAAGTTGTATCTTAGCTGATGATTACTATGTATCAAGTACTTTGAAGAATGTTTCAAGTAAATTATTTCTAATTCTTTCTTGAGGGGAGTGGGCGAACTGTTATTCCTATTGCTTTAAGTCCTAAATTCTGTGAAGCTTTTGGATATAACATGACACACTCATTTACTGCTGCCCAGGTACCATTGCTGCATAACTTTAGTGCTGGAGGAGACCTGAGAGGCCATCTAGGCCAACCCCTCCTTTTATGGAGGAGAAAAATGAGGCCCAGAGTTGGAAAATAACTTTGCCCAAGAGCCCAGAGGTAGTAGGTGACAAAAAAGGGGCTCAAACCCAGCTCGTATTTCTCTATATCTCATGTTCCTACCACTGCACAAAGTTGCTTCCTTGATTTTGTGATCACATACTATAGGAAACCTCATTTATTTAGAGCCTGCTAGTGATTCTTCAAAGGCAAGTCTCAATGAAATGAATCTTACAATGTATGAGAAGGATTTGCTCAACATATAGGCATAGCAAATTAGACTGGTCATTCTCTAACAAACCAGAGAGTGTGCAAGAGAGAATGACCCCAAAAGCCCTTGTGATTATAAGCAATTCTTATCGGTTCACTAAAGTTGATTTTGCTAGAACCTCTACTAGGTACCATTTATTAAATTAACTTATTTTGACATATGCACTTGAAGCAAAGCAAGGTACTCCCTTGGAGAATGTAGTCAGTAAGACCTTGGGTTAGTCTGCTTCTGGAGCCCCATCCTTGTGTGACCATGAGACTGAGACTGAGAAAGATTAAGTGCCTTTCCCAGGGTCATACAGGAAAGTAAGTGTTTGAGGCAGGTTTTGAACTCAGGTCACTATAATTGCTGGAGCCAGCCACTAGGGATCCCAAAAACTGATGTTTGAATTTTCAGTGTGAGCATTTATAGCTAGGAAATTGGCAAAGGCTACAAATCAGAGCTTGATTTATTATTTTGTTAATTGTGTAGTTTTAAGAGAGTTAAGGGGAAAAGACATTAATAATGAAGATTTTCAGGGTGGCTACATGGCACAGTGAATAGAGCACTGGCCCTGGAGTCAGGAGGACCTGAGTTCAAATACGGCCTCAGACACTTAACACTTACTAGCTGTGTGACCTTGAGCAAGTCACTTAACCCCAATTTCCCTGCCTTCCCCCTCCAAAAAAAAGCAAAAAAAAAAATTATGAAGATTAGATTTAAAAGTGTGTGCTGTATACCTCCACCACTAGCCCCATAAAGCTGGTTGTTAAACATTTCACCCTGAACTCAGGTCTTCCTGATTATATTATTGGGGTGGCTAGGTGGCGCAGTGAATAGAGCACCAGCCCTGGAGTCAGGAGGACCTGGGTTCAGATCTGGCCTCAGACACTTAACACAAAAACTAGCCATGTGACTTTGGTCGAGTGACTTAACCAAAAAGCAAAAAAAAAAAAAAAAAAGATTTAGAAATTATATTATTAAAGAGGAAAATTGTCACAAAACAAAATAAATTTAGAGACTGAGGAACCTTTTGTGGGAAATTTAAAAAATTTTAAAAATGCTTTTTTGTGTCTTAATTCATGTTGCTCATCCAGGACACACTACTGGTCTCTCCCTGAACAATGACAGGCTGTATAAGCTCGCATACTCCACTGAAGTGTTTGTTAACCAGGTTGGAGAATCACTCCAGGATGGCGTGGGCTACAAAATTTCTTGCGATGTGGATGTTGCCCTACTGTGGAGAAATCCAGATGGGGAGGATGACCAGTTGATTAAAGTCACGGTGAGCATTTTCCCTTCTTTGGGCAGAAAACCTGCATGTCAGTGAAAAACCTGGAGATGGGCAGACACCTAGAAGGAGTGACTATGTTCTTACATGTTTGTAACCAATCACTGAATTGGAACCCTGGGGTTTATCTGCATAGAACTTGGGTCACCATACTCTGTACCACCAGAAAGGTGCCTACTTCTGGGCACCACACTTTAAGGAAAACACAAACCAGAGAGTATGCAAGGGAGAATGACCAAGTAATGAGGGAAAGCATGTCATAGGGAGGAGATTTAGGGGATCTGGAGGTGTTGAGTCTGAAAAAGAATAGATTTGAGGAGTAAAGTAGGACATAATAACCATCGTCAAATATTTTTTAAATAGTTCTGTAAAGAAGCTTATCAGAGGATCACTGAGCTTAGAGGAAAGAACCTTAGAGGCCAATGAGTCCAACCCTCTCATTTTATTGATGAGGAAACTGAGACTGAGAGAGGATTGAATGACTCACCCAAGGTCACACAGCTAAGTAAAGGTCTGGAATAAGATTTGAAACTCAGATATTCCTCACTCCCAAGACCAGAATTCAACAACTGCCTCTGTTAAGAATTATTGATGCTGGGGCGGCTAGGTGGCACAGTGAGTAGATCATCGGCCCTGGAGTCAGAAGGACCTGAGTTCGGATCCAACCTCAGACACTTAATGCACACACAAACAAAAAACCTAGCCATGTGACCTTGGGCAAGTTACTTAACCCCAACTGCCCTCCAAAAAGCAAAAAAAAAGAATTATTGATGCTGGGACAGCTAGGTGGCACAGTGAATAAAGCACCAACCCTGGAGTCTGGAGGACCTGAGTTCAAATCCACCTTCAGACACTTGACACACTCACTATCTGTGTGACCTTGGGCAAGTCACTTAACCCTGATTGCCTTGCCTTTCCCCCTCCAAAAAAAAAAAGAATTATTGATGCTATCTTTTACTGATCATTCCACACACTCACACTGTACAACCTTCTCTTGTAGCCATTAAATACAGTACAGGCATGCAAATAAATCAATAAATTGACCATGTTATATCATATATGCCTCCTCGAGTACCTTGGGTCCACCACCCCTCTATGAGAAGCAGCAGGCACACTCCACCATCCGTCTTCTAATGACATGGTTCCTCACTCCATTGATCAGAGTCCCAAAGGCTTTCAGCATTGTTTTCCTTTACATTATTGTGACAACTGTATAAATTGTTTTCTTGGTTCTGCTTATTTTACTTGTATCCATTTATGTAAATCTTCCTAAGTTTCTCTGAATTCTTCATTTTCATCATTCCTTATGATACAATATTCATGTATCACAATTTGTTCGACCTTTCCCCAAATGATATGAACCCACTGTTTTTAGTTCTTTGCTATTATAAAAATTGTTGGTACAATTTAAATATGTATATATATATATGTATATATATATATATATACATATATATATATATATGACTTTTCCCTCTTATTTTAACCTCTTTGAGGTGTCTTATGTTCACTCTTACTATAATTTTTAGTGTGTGTTGCTTCAGAGGGCAGGAGAAGGATTAATGGATTGAAGTTAACAGGAAGCAGATATTCTCTCAAAATAAAGAACATTTTTAACAATTGGAGCTGTCCAGCAATGGAATGAACAGGGCTCAAGAAGCATTTGAACTGGTGCTGAATGAGCAGTTGTCTAGCATGTTATAGAAGGGATCTGGTCATGAATTGGAATTGTGGGATGACTGCTAACATACTTTTCATCTTTAAAAGTCAATGGCTTGGGGCAGCTAGGTGTCGCAGTGAGTAAGAGTGCTGGCCCCAGAGTTGGGATGACCTGGGATAGGTCCTGGCCTCAGAAAATGAGCACCCACACATAAATAATGATTGGCCGTGTTACCTTGAGCAAGTTACTTAACCCCAATTGCTTTAAAAAAAAAGTCAATGGCTTTCTAAGTCATTTTCTAGTACTAGAAACTTTCCTGTTTCCCAAATATAGTAGAGCCCTCTCAAATCCTTGATAGGTATAGCTTTGGTGGCATGAAGAGCTAAGGAAAACACCTCATTGATAGGCCACTTTTTGTTGTATGGAAACACATGTATGATATTACATGGAAAATTATTTGATCCAATGCAACTGAATCTGTGGAATATTAAAATATTTTAAAATGGGATTTACTCTCAGATATGTAGTTTAAGTCACTTTTGCTTCATTATTCTTCTTGTAATAGAATGCTTATGTCTAACATCAATATATCTTCCTAGCCTAGTTAAAAACGAGGTAGTGTTTTCCACTTTTTGAGTTGTTTCTCATTGGGCTATTATCATACTCTATAGAAAAGATTCTTCTTATTTATTCATTCACTCATTTATTGAATAAGCATCTATTCAGCACTGATCAGTTGCAGATCATGGTGCTAGTCACTGGAAGAAATGCAAAATTTAAATGCAATATCATCCCTGTCTTTATGGAGTTTATAGTCTAGTGGACACACAGGCAGGTCATTATTCCACCCAGTATTACATAAGAGCTACACTAAAGAACTACTCTGGATGATTGAGAACATGGCCTAATAACATGAGCTCTATGAGGGAAGGATTTTACTGACCCAGGGGATCAGGGTAAGCTTCGTGGACAAGAGGGCCCTGAGATGGGCTTTAAAGGGGGAATATTCAAAGCTTAGAGAACATCATAACCAAGGAAGAGAGAGGGAAAGAGAGCAAGAGTGTGTGCAGGGATAGTGCTTAATCTAGTCTAGCTTGAGCATCAAGTCCACGCAGGAGATGATATGAAATAAGTCCAGAAGAATAAGATGGTGCTGGATTCTTACTTTTGTGGAAAGGATGTAAAGCTACAGACTAGATGATAGTACAGTCATAAGCATTCAGAACTGATCGAATGACTCTACTCAAAGGTAATTATTAATGGTCTGATGTCAACTCTGAAGGAACTCTCCAGTAAATAGCTGTGCTTGGCCTTGTGTTTTCAAATATTTTGATCAGTGCCTTGGATAAAGACATACATGGCATGCTTATCAACTCTGCTGATAACATAAACCTGGGAGGAATAGCTAACACACTGGATGACAGTCAGAATCCTAAGAAATCCAACTGGACAAATTGGATAACATAATAACATTAAATATAATGGAGACCCTTGTACAACCTTATGCAAATCCAAAAGCTCAACTTCAGAAGTACAGCAGGGCGAAAGCATAGCTGGATAACAATTCATCTGATAAAAATCTGGGAATTTTAGTGGACTGCATGCTCAGCAGGAGCCAACAGTTTGCTATCGCATTTGATGGACTGCAATGGCATCATCACTTCTAGGAATAGGGAGATGGTAGTGTCTCTGTACTCTGATCTGTACACATCTCTGATCTTTACTCTGTACTCTGTTCTGGACAACACATTTTAGGAAGACTATTGATAGGGGGAAAACACCTAGAGAAGAACAACCAGGACGGAGAAGGGTCTCCTATACAGTCATCCAAGGCACTGGAATGCTTTGCATGGAGTAAAGACTTGGGGAAACATTTGAATAGAGAGAATAGATTTGTTCTTAGTCACAGCAAGTAGAACTAGGAGCAATGAATAGAAAGAAACAAGTTACTTAGTCTTGATGTGAAGAAAAACTTTCTAACAATTAAGACTATACACAAATGGAATGGGCTGCATTGGGAGTGGAGACTTTTATCCTCCACTGGATGGCTTTAAGCAAAGGCTGCATACCACTTTGAGGTGTACAGTACAAAGGGAAATCCTTTCACATATAAGTTGGACTAGATGTCCCTTTAAGGGAATAGAGAGTCCTTTCCAACTCTGAAATTTTCTGATTCCATATGATATTATAGTTTTCCGAATTATATGTGAGTTATAATCACAAAGGTTTTGGGGAGGTGGGGTGGAAATCTACCTGAATTAATCAAGAAATTGAAAATAGCACAGATTAATTTTACTGAAGTCTCTGATATCTTAAAAATAATGCCCCAATCAAATAGATATTTGATTTCAGAGATCATCTTAACCATCTCCTTAAACCCTATAGTCTTTGGTGAAGCCCAATCTTAGTGGGGGCTGGGGTAAAAGCCCAAAGAGTTTACTTCTGTTCTTGTCTTCCTTGTAAAGCCTGTCCCATCTCACTTCCTGTAGCTCTTTGGGAATAGAGGTACAGGATGTTTCTCTAATGTACTTCTTACTTGGTTACAGATAAAAGCTGTTAATGTTGAAAATGCACATCAAAGGGAAGGAGGAAAAAACATCTTCAAGGGGAAAAAAATCTCCCAAATCATAGGAAAAAATAATTTGGCAGCTTTGCAGACACCTGTGCTTCTCCATTTGACTCGAGGAAAGGTAAGAAGCAGTTTTAAAAGTACCATGTCTTCTTCATCTTCACCTTTCTACACAGAGAGAACTCTGTGACATCAAAAGAAATGGAAGAGCTTGTCCACAAATAGATGGTTTAGTGACTTCTGTAAGGACGTAGAGGATCCTAGACAAAGCTAATAAAGCAAGGTCTCAAGTTGATCAAAGCAATGCAATTAATCAGGGCACTGGATTTCTTTTTGTTTTCTATATACTTATGATTGCTATTTCTATGAAAATATTTATAAAGAGGTATACATGAAGATGACAGATAAGCATTAGGGGAAGTTGTATTAAAGGACAAATGTAGAGAATTTGCAAAGATGATGGAATGTGGTGATCAAAAAAGTTTAGAGAAATGAACAGAATAATGAGAGCTGAATGAAATTTTAAAAACCAATTTGATTACAGTAGATGACTGATATCAAGCAAACATAGGAAAACAAGACCTTCAAAGTGTACAGTATTGCTAAGATAGGTTTAGTTTTTAAAATTGGTTAAGAGAATTCATAAATTAAATCTAAATTTGAAAACATTCCAACCTAAAACTAATAATAGCGATAATGATAGTTGGTATGTATAGAACACTTTCAGGTTTGCAAAGGGCCTTATGTACATTATCTTTTTTTGCTTTTCTATTTTTGTTAAATCATTTGTTTTTCATTTTCAACACTCACTCCCATAAGTTTTAAATTTTCTCCCCCTTCCTCCCCCTTCCTTCCCCAAGATGGCATGCAGTATGATACAACTCTACACATACACTCCTATTAAACCCATTTTCATGTTAGTCATGTTGCATAAAAGAATTAAAAAGAATGGGAAAAACCATGTGAAATACATCATCTTTCTTATTCCTCCCAATAACCCTGTGGGATAAGTATGACAGGGCATATCATCTCCATTTTATAGTTGAGGAAACAGGCTTAAAAAAGACTTAGCCATAGTCACATGGCTGATAAGTGTCAGAAGTGGGTTTTTAATACAGGGCTCTTCTGATTTCAAGTCTGGTCTTTTCACCAAAAAAAAGAACAATCTGCATTATTGTAGTATTGAAAGTAGGTGGCAAGGTAGGCAGAGTGCTGAGCTTAGAACTCAAATCCTGACACAGATGCTCACTAGTTTTGGTGACCCTGGGCCAGTCACAGCCACTCAGCCTCATTTTCCTCATCTGTGAAATGGGGATAATAATAACACCCACCTCATAGAATTGTTGTGAGGATTAAATGAGATGAGATATATAAGGGGCTTTGCAAACCTCAGAGGGTTGTTATTCATAGTAATAATAATAAATTATAACTTATTGAAAGAGCTAGTTAATGAACTCTTTTGCAAGCATCCACTAGTTACATTCTGAGTCTGTATTACAGAAAATGATCTTGACACAATGGAGTCTGGAAAGTATAGCAATCAATATTTTTTAGCCACAGTTTATATGATGATATTAGAATATCCAAGGAAAGTAAATCAAAGAAGATATGATGTCTATTTATGGAACTGAATTGAATAAAAAAGATTTTAAGAAGCTGAACTTCACATAAACTTCATATTTAAATGTGTGATCCGGTGTGGCATAAGGGATAGAAATTAGGTCTCAGAGCAGGAAGACCTGGGCTCAAGTCCTTCATAGTGGCTGTGGCAAGTAACTCCACCTTTCAGTGCCTTACGCAGCTCTCCACAGCCAGCCATCAATAGTAGACAGGTACTGATTTGAATTGGTAAGAGGTAGTTTCTACCTTGAGAGTTGTATCAATGAAATCACAGTTCTTGTTTTAAAAAAAAGCAATTTTCCTAAATATTAAAAAAAAGGGATGAGTCAGAAACAATGCAGCTTGACATCTATCTCAGTAGCAGTGAAGGAATGATCATCTTCTGCCATAATTAAGAAGTGAAGTCGAGATTTCTACAAACCTTACGGGGGAGGAGATGAAATTTTTCCTGTAACAAAAAGCAATAGACTAAGAAGAACCTGGAGGCCTGGAAAGGCCATGCTCTTTGGTGGAGTTGTAATATCCTCCCTTCTGATTGTCTTTAAAGATCTGGTGACCCAACTGTCATGTCCTTGATGACATGGAACTGTCTGCTTTTCTTCTCTGCCTCTTCCCACCTAGCAAGACACGTGTGCCAATACAGATTGATTGGCTTTATAATCTTAAGTGCCACCTGAGAGCAAAGTCTTTTGTTACTCACAAAAACAAATCAGCCCATGCAGGTCAAAGGCTGCAATGTGCTTGCCACATCATTATTTCACCAACTCAAACCCCTCAGTTCCAGGAGAGTTTCTTGCTGTAGCCTCAGGTTAAAGTACATAATGATATCTTCTAGGCATATAATGCAATAATTACAGGGGAAAAGTGACGTTGAAGCCTGGTATCATTTTTAGTTATGTCAGCATCCTCAAGAAAGCTTGCTTGGGCATCTCATTTAATGTGAATGTGACAATATTTCCAAAGTAGACTCACTAAGTCCCAGCTCCTCAGTTTGTATAAAGAGTTTAAAATTCCCCATGGCTGCTTCAGATTTCCCTCAGCTCGTGGACACTGTGATAACCTCAGTCCCTGCTCATCAGGCTTTAGTGTTCACCACGGCAGGACTGGGCTTCCAAGACAGAGTGGGTTCATGGTCCATCTCTCTCTATCCCTGTGGGAAGTGTGGCCAAATGGAAATAAAACTCTGGTCATGCAGTCTAATCCTCAAAACGGATTTGATTTTGATGTGACATTTTCCAGTTTGGCTTGCTGTCTGTGATGGTCAAATCGATTGAATGAGGACCAGTTTTTCATTTCGAGTCAAAGGCTATACCCTGGAAATTGGCCATCTCATTTCACCTTATACCACTGATGAAAATCAGACAGAATTGCTAGTTCATTTTTTTTGGTGGAAATTCACTCTCCTTCTGGCAACATATGTTGTGTGTTAATTTTTTTAAAAAGCTCTCAGCACAATCTGGGTACCTGCACTGGACCCCTCAGAACACTTTAAAGTGTCAGGGTCAAGTCAAATTGACAATCATTTAATATATAATGCTAGGAACTATGGATACAAAGAAACTATGATACAAAGAACTATGGATACAAAGACAGGCCCTGTCCTCAAGGAACTCCCAGTCTAATGGGGAAGACAGCATGCAAACAACTATGTAAAAGTAAGCTACCAACAGGGTAAAGGAGAGATCATCTTAGAGGGAAGGCACCAGAATTAAGGGGGAATCAGGAAAGGCTTCTTTCAAGAGGTTCAGATTTAAGAGAGATGAGAAGGGAGAGTATTCCTGGGATGGGGGAGCATCCAGTGAAGATGCCCAGAGTGGAAGATGAAGCATCTTGTGTGAGGAGTAGCAAGGTCAAGGATATCAGATTGTGGGGGCACATGGAAGGGGGGAAGGTGTGAGGAGACTGGGAAGGTTGTGGAGGGCTTTACAAACAACCCCCGGGATTTTATATTTGATGTTGAAGGTAATAGGGATAATATCCATTTATGTATCTATCAATCTATCTATCTATCATCTATCTGTCCATCCATCTGTCTATCATCTATCCATCTATATATCCATCCATCCATCCATCTTTATCTATCATCTATCATCTGTCCATCATCTATCTATCCATCCATCCATATATCTATCTATCTATCTATCTATCTATCTATCTATCTATCTATCTATCTTTGTTTCTTCTTCTGCATGCTGTGCTGTGTCAGCTACAAAACAAAGAGGTTTTTCAGGGAGGCAGTGAAGGTGGTGGAGAGTGGAAGTGAGGAGAGGTAGTATCTGTGATTTCACTAGGATAGGGAACTCCAGGTGAGGGCACTCCCTCTATCCATGCTGGTTGTCACCTCTTCTCTTAGAGAGTTGCCTAGAGCAGAAGTATCACACTCTTAGCCTGGATACTTGTCCAACCAGATTAACATGTATTGGGAAATATTTAACAAAAGAAATAAAGATATAATACAACATAGAAAATGGAGGCAGTGTGCAAGCCTGCAGGATCCATTTCTCTTTGAGTTTGACACCACAGGTAGAGTGTTGAGTTAGTGACTTACTCAGCATGGCAGTTCCAGTGTGTGTCTGAGCCCAACTCTCCATGTAACAGGTGGAATTATGCCATGCTGAATTATTATTTAAATAGGAAGATGTATTGGCACTTCAGTTTCTTTCGAGTTTTTCTGCTTCCTGTCAGGTTTTTGCCTCTTGCTTGAAAAGCTTTCCCTTCCCCTTTCCCTCTACCCTCACCCTAGCATCCCCTCTCTCCCCATTCAAATGGATGGAAGAACTGGTTCATGTTGGCTAGGCTGTTTCCTATTGTTTTGAGTCTTTTCCCTAGCTAGCAAGTGATGGGGCCTTGATTTTTGTTCTCTTTAAAGATGATATAAGCCCAGAGAATCTGAGCAGAGGCATTTTCTTCCTGGGGAAAGCCTTTACACAATTCCCACTGAGTTCAGTGGTGTGTAATTCCCTATTAAGATTATAGCCTGAAAGCTTCCTCTCAGTCCCTCCTCCCATCTGTGGACACCCCTTCCCCCTTTCCCTATTTAAGGGCCAGTAACAATATGCCCCTGATGGTCTGAAGACTGGAGGGGGTGCCTTCAGACAACAATTCTAGGCTTTTACCTGGCAAGCCCTCATTTCAAAATGGAATGAAGTCATCATCCATGGACAGAATATGATTGAACAAACTCACTTATTGTGAAACCTTGACCTTCTTCCTACTACAGTCACGAAGCCTACTGACTGACAGCTGCTGGGATACAGCTGCGTGCTTGTCCATGAGATGGGTGAAAGAACACTGACTTTGAATTCAGAGGACTGGTGTTTAAATCCTAGCTCTGCTCCTTACACCTGAGCAAGGCCTTACCCTCTCTGGGCCTCAGTTTCCTCATCTGCAAAGCGTGAGAGTTGGACAAATGTATTCTAAGATCTCCATCCATTCTAAATCTGTGTTCCCATAATCCTACCATAGACAAGCAAAACCCAAGCACCTGCCAAACTTCCACACCTTACCAGTCCCATTGTGATAATAGAAGTTGATATGAAGGATGGAAAGAAATCTAAATTCTCACTTGAGATCTCATATCAAACATAGGATCTTTGATTTAGAGCTGAAAGTGCCCTCTGAGGCCATCTACCCTGACCCATCTTGTTATAGACAAAGACTCTGAGGCTCAGGGAGGTGAAGAGAAACCCCCAGCCCCCACTGAGGTAACAGAAAGTATCAGGATTCTCCTTGGGCTCCAGGGCCAATGGGCTTTCCATTCTGCCAAGAGACTCTCCATCATTTTCCAGCTTGAGAGAAAAGTCACAACTAAATAGTGTTTTCTGAAATCACCTAGATAAGAATCAAATCTCAGATCTACCAGTGGGCATTCATACACATATGTTTTATATACATGTACATGCAAACACATGCAGATAGATGTGTATGCAGGTATGTAGGTACATAATGTCCCAAAAGTTTTAGGGTAGTTTTAAACAATTAAAACTTTTGAGATACCCCATGTATAAAAGAGGTTTGTACTAAAGGGGATTCGAGTGAGAATGAGTTCTAGGACCATTCCTGACCCCTCCTTAATAACCCCAACATGACCCTGGAGGTTTAATATTTGGCTTAAGAGCTAAGCACACATGCCCAAGAAATCTTAGTTCTGAGGATAACTAATGGTATATACACCATGACTGTGTAACAAGAAACAAGGCCCATGAACACCTTGTGTGTATGTTGGGCAACTTAACTCTTTTTAGGGGCGTTCAGAATATATGAACAATTTTCCTTAAAGTCAGCAAATATTTAGAGAGCTAGGTTGCAATTCATGTAAGGTTAGCTATATAAAAATAAGCCATGTTTTGTAGGTTGGAAGGTTGTGCTGTATAATGATAACACTTCAGGATTTTTTTTTCTACCAGATCCCAACACTTGTCCTTTGAAACATCTAGGAAGAAGGCCAGGCCAGTGATCTCATGGTCAGTTGTAATCTGCACTCCATCATGTGAGAAATCAATCATGGTCTATTTCCTAACACAGGTGCAGTTGTAGTAGACCTTAGATTCACTTTACTTATGGAAATTATCCTAACCTACCCTTGGCTTCAGAAATGTGATTGCATACCAGTCATGCTGTTGAAAATGGAGAAAGACCCAGTTTATGATATGACCCATTAGAAGCTCATGTTTGTGGCTGATAGATCGCCAGTGGGTTGTTTGAAAATATGATAGCATGCATTTTCAGACAGCGAGGTCATTGTCCTAATTCCCTTTTAACTGGGGCAAACACTCCCCTGACACGCATGAGTTCAACCACTGCAATAACTAAGAAAATGGCCATTTAAGTGACCATTAGATGTCCATTAGTAAATTTGTTACTAAGCTTGGTCTGCTCAGGCCAAGAGAAATAGAACCTTGATGTGGTGATCTGAACGGGTAGGAGAAAAGATCCTATGCTCCCCAGCAGACTTATAGATCACTGCTGTTAGTTGTGTGTTCATCCAATTCTTTGGAGAATTGCTCAACTTTCTCCTTCATTTTGTGAAGCCAGAGTTTATATTAGGGAGAAAAGGATGAGGAAAGGTGAAGGTATTTCTATATGAATATCATCAAATAAAATTAGGGTATTTTTATTAACTAATACGTGTTTCTTGTCCCATCCTTTCTCCTAGCTGTGCATTTTCCTGTACCTAGCATTATGTTGGAGCTCACAGTAAGATAGTCTAGCAAGTCAGTTTTATTGAAGGGACACACTCATGACAAAGGGCAGTCAGGAAGGATGAAATAGGTCTGCTGCTGCCCAAAATGGAGCTAGACACACTGCTGGGGCCCTCAAAGGAATTAGGCACCAAGACAAGTAAAATAGATAGGTTTTTATAGGTTTCTTAGGTCAAGCAGATCCAGGCATTGTGGGAAGGGAGCCTGGACCTTGGAAATGATTTTTATTCATACTAGTGGCATTCCTGGGTGGTTGGTAGTTAGTTAATATTCAAATGCTCTGCCAGTGGGAAAGGGGTCTTTGGCTATTACTGCTTGACAGATTGACTTGGGGGTTTTGAGCTTCCCTGAAACTTCTTCATTTAGAGTAGTGTGATCATTATAGATCCCCAAACAACAGATTGGGATCAACCACTGAGTCTCAAAGATTGATCTCCTAGCCAGTTCCTTTGACTGTGTCTAGGGTTTGTAGCAGGAAAGCGGTACAACCAGCAACCGTGTTTATCCTTTCTCTAGAAAGGGATTTTGCTTTCAGCATTTCCCCTTCCCATCATCCTTCTGAACTCAAGTTTTCTGTGGAATGAAAAGTATCTCCTCTTCACCAAAGAGTTAAAGGCTTAGCACTAGAATAACAGAGATGAAGGAGAAGAATCTGTCTCTGCTATCGATTTAATGAGAACTGGTTGATAATGTTTGTCTTTCTTTTGTATTATTTCTGTTACCCCAGGTTAAAGACTACTACTCATATCCAAGTGAACCAGTGGGTGTACAGAATCTCAAGAAAGGACTGGCCAGCCTGTTTCAGATGCAGCTAACCTCTGGAACTGCCAATGAGGTATGAGCTATGGAGGGATATCATGAAACAGCTATAACATCTCATTCAGCAATAGAAAAATTGAAACTGGTGCCCTGGGTTATGTGATACATTTTTTCAACGAACAAGCTCCCTACCATGTCACCCCCATAAAACTCTTATAATAAATGTGTATTGTCAAGCTAAACATATTTCCCCATTAGTCATGTTAAAAAGTATATGTCTTAATCTACATCTGAAATCCATCATCTTTCTGTTGGGAGGTAGGTAGCATGCTTCATTATCAGATTTTGGTTGGTCGTTTGCACTGATCAGAGTTTTAAAAGTCTATTATTTTATTTCTAAAGTTATTTATTCTTAACATTTTAAAAATCTGAGTTCTACATTTTCTTCTTCCCATACCTCTCTCACCCACTGAAAAAACAAGCAATATATCAATTATATACATGAAATCATGCAAAACATATTTCCCTATTAGCCGTATCGTAAAAAGGGGAAGAAAAATAAAGAAAGTGAAAAATTTTACTTCAAATTACATTGAGAGGAGGTTAGCATTTTTTCATCATGAGTCATTTCAGAGCAGCTAAGTCCTTCATGGTGGATCATCATTGCAATATTGCTATTACTGTATAAAATGGCTTCCTCTTTTTTTAAACTTCACTTTGTATCAGTTACATAGATCTTCCCATGATTTTATGAAACCTTCTCCTGGTCATTTCTATAGTGCAATAGTACTCTGTCACAATCTCAACCACTCTCCAATTGATGAGCATCCCCTGTTTCCATTTCTTTGTCATCACAAAAAGAGCTGCTATAAATATTTTTGTACATATAGTTCCTTTTCCTTTTTCTTTGATCTCTTTGGAGTACAGACCTAGTGATAGTATTACTGGATTAAAAGGTATGTGCAGTTTTATAGTCTTTGGCCATAGTTACAAATTGTTCTCCAGAATGGTTGGACAAGTTTAATTCTCTACTACTATTTATTGATGAACCTATTTTCCTTCATCCCCTCTAGCATTTGTCATTTCTCTGTGAGCTGTGAGAGGTGGTACTGCAAAGCTGTTTCAACTTGTATTTCTCTAATCACTTGTGATTTAGAACATTTTTTCATTATTATAGATAGCTTTGATTTCTTCTTCTGAAACCTGCCTGTTTTTATTCTTTGACCATTTATCAATTGAGAAATGGTTCTTATGTTAATAAATTTGACTCAATTCCATATATATTTGAGAAATGTGGCATTTATCAGAGATGTTTGCTATAAAAATTTTGTATCATTTCATTGTATATGTTAACCTTTTATTAAAATGTAGTTTTCCTGATTATCTCTTTTAATTGTTTGTTTTTGCTTTATCAGAGATTATAATTATTAAAGCTGCCTTTCTTACTTCAGCTGAAACATAATTGATTCTGTTCCATCACTTTAACTCTATGTGTCTTTCTGTTTCAAGTGTGTCTCTTTTACACAATATGTTGTTGGATTCTAGTTCCTACTTTGTTTTGCTCTCCACTTCTCTATTTTATGGGTGAGCTCATATCATTCATAATCACAGTTATGCTTATTAAGCTGTGTATTCCCCACCATCTCATTCTTCTATTTGTCATTCTTTCTCTTTATCCTGTCCCTTCTCAAAAGTCTTTCCTTACTTCTAACCACTACTTCCCTTAATTCAGCCTCACTTTTATCATTCCACCTTTTCCACTCCTTTCTCTTATCCTCTTCCTCTCCTGTTTCCCTATTGGGTAAAACAGATTTCTATACCCAGCTGTGTGTGTATATATATTCTCTTCTCTTTGAACCAATTCCAGTGAGAGTGGGGTTCAAGCATTTTCTGCCACCCTCCTCCATTTTTCCCCTTCACCGTAAAAGTTTTTTTCTGGTGAACTTCTTTTGTGTGAGAAAATTGTCCCCATTGTCTCTCTCCCTTCCGCCTTCTCCCTGTGTATCCCCCTTCCTCATCACTTCATTTCTTTTTTAGATCATCTCAGCATAATTGACTCACACCTATGTTTTCTGTCTATGTAGACTCCTTCTAACTGCCCTAATTATGATAAATATCTTAGGAGTTACATGTACCATCTTTCCATATAAGATTGTAAACAGGTTAAGCTTATTGAGTCCTTAAGATTTTTTTTCATGTTTACCTTTTTTAAGTTTCTCTTGAATCATCTGTTTGAATGTCAGATTTTCCATTCAACTCTAGAGTTCTTGAAAGTTTTCTATTTCATTAAATATCCATTTTTTGCCCTGAAGGATTATATTCAGCTTTGCTGGATAGACTATTTTTGGTTGCAGTTCTAGCTCCTTTGCCTTCTGGAATACCATATTCCAAACCCTTTGCTCCTTTAATATGGAAGTTGCTAAATCTTATGTGATCCTGACTGTAACTCCATTATATTGTTTATTTCTGACTGCTTGCAATATTTTTTCCTTTACATGGAAGCTCAGGAATTTGGCCATGTTATTTTCAGGAAGTTTTCATTTTGGGATCTCTTTTAGGAGGTTATCAGTGACTTATTTGATTTCTATTTTACCTTCTAGTTCTAGGATATTAGGGCAGTTTTCCCTGATAATTTCTTGAAATATGACGCCTAGGCTCTTTTTTTGATCATGACTTTCAGATAGTCTAATAACTCTTAAGTTATCTTTCCTTGATCTGTTTTTAGGTCAGTTTTTCCAATTTAATATTTCACATTTTCTCCTATTTTTTCCATTATTTTGACTTGTTTTATTGTTTGATGTCTCATGGAGTCATTGACTTGAGCAGTTCTAATTTTTAAGGAATTATTTTCAGTGAGCTTTTGTGTTTCCTTTTTCATTTGGCCAGTTCTGCTTTTTAAGTTGTTTGTTATTTTCTTCAGTATTTTGTACCTCTTTTTACCAAACTGTTAGTTCTCTTTTCATAATTTTTTTGTACCACTCTTTTCTTCTCCTATTTTTTCCTCTATAATTCTTATTTCTTTCTTTAACCCTCTTAGGAATTCTTATTAGGCAATTAGCATTTTTTTTCCTTTGAGGCTTTGCTTTAGCTGTTTTCACATTGTTGTCTTCTGTTTGTGTTTTATTCTTCCCTGCCACCACAGCACTTTTTATAGTTAAGTTATTTTGTTGTTGTTTGTGGTTATAATGTTGTTGATGTCATATATATACGTTATTCTCCTGGTTCTGCTCACTTTGCTCTGTATCAGACCATGTGTGTTTTCTAAGATTTCTCTGAAAATATTCCTTGATTCATTTCTTCAGACACAACAGCATTCTTATTGTGACTTATAGACATTCCATTAAAGCAGGTAGACAGACAGACCCTTGATTGGGACTGCTTTAAAACTCAGGGGAAAGAAGCACTTTATGAAGTGGGAGTTGTTTGTTTAGCATAATTTAATTTTGATAGAAATACAAATGTCTATCACCAGAAGAACTAGATTCCAGATTATCTGAGGGAAGAGTTAAGAAGTTCAGCTTGTTAGCTGCCCTGGAACCAAGAGTATGCTGAGATAACTTTAAGAATCACACCAAAGGGGCAGCTAGGTGGTACAGTGAATAGAGTACAGGCCCTGGAGTCAGGAGGACTTGAGTTCAAATCTGGCCTCAGACACTTAACACTTTCTAGCCTTGTGACCTTGGGCAAGTCACTTAACCCCAATTGCCCTGTCTTCCCCCCTCCAAAAAGCAAAAGCAAAAAAAAAAGTCACACCAAGACAACCCGACCTAGGTAGGGTAGCTAGAGCCTAGGTGTGAGTCAAGGTTCAAACAAATACAAAAAGCTTTAGGGCCACCATTAAAATCTAGTAACAGAGCCCTTCAGGATTATACTCCCATATCTTCTAGCAACCTCAGCTCTTAGAAGATGACATGAAGACAAGGTCTCACTCAGAGCCAGCCAATTTTCCTAAGCCCTGTTATTGGCAGGTATCAAGGAGTGGGAACACATTTTATTATTCCTGAGTTTCTTGTGGGGATATGGTAAGATTCAACTGAAAAGCATGGAAAAAATAACCATGTGCTAGGAGAAATGCACACTCTCATTCCTTCCTTCCATTCCATTAGAGAAGAATGGGATTGCCTAGTAGTAAGTTGGGGTGACCTTTCTCAGGGCCCTTCTCTTAGAATCAAGTAATAAATGAGTCCATTCCAAATGACGTTTCCTCTTTTTAAAAAATTTTAGGTGGACATTTCTGGGAAATGCAAAGTGACCTATCAGGCCAATCAAGATAAAGTGACCAAAATTAAGGCCCTGGATACCTGCAAAATTGAAAGGCCTGGATTTATCACCCAGAACAAGGTATGACCCAGTTCTCCTAATTCAGAGTATCTAGAAAGCTGTACTTTTTGGAAGAAATGGGAAAGGGGCAAGCATTTATTTTGTATCTCCTATGGGCCAGGCACCGTGCTAAGTACTTTACAAATATTATCTCATCTGATACTGATTTGGCAGCATAACGTGAAAAGAGAAGAGAGAGAATAAACTGGGAGTATACTTGGGGGGGGGGAAGCAGAGAGGTGTGGGGAGGTGAACCTGTGGCCTTGAGGGCCCATTCCCTGACTTAGAGTCTTTAGTCAACAGAGGCTCAATTGCAGATGTGCCTGCCATATAAGCTAAAATTACATTTTTTTTCTTAAATTAATCCAGAAATGAATAACTGAATCTTGTTTGTTTGTTTTACAAAGTGTTTTTTCTCTCCTTTCTCCCTCTGTCCCCCTCCCCCAGGTTTTAGGGATCAGTTCCAAAGCGGTATCTATGACCTCTTATAAGATTGAAGACAGTTTTGTCACAGCAGTCCTGGCAGAAGAGACATATGCTTATGGTCTCAATTTCCAGAGAATGGCTACAGGCAAAATAGTATCTCGGTAAGATAAAGCAATAAGTATTTGGAATTTTCAATTTTCTTTGCTATTCGTTAATTTTAAGTAAAACTTAAATATATTGTTCTCCAGTTCATTTCTCTGACTAGCACAATTTTTCAAAGTAAAAACTAAAACAACAACAAAAACCCTTGTACTTTTCTGTTATTTGGTTGTGAGAGAGTATCTTATATTAAAGAAACGCAAGGAAAGGACTCCAGAAGAAGCCTAGCCTGGTTGAGAGCTGGCCTTGGAATCCACAGGGCCTGGGTTTAGGTCCTTCCTCTGGCACACTGGTTGTGTGACCTTGGACACATCCTTTAATCTTTTTTTTTTTTTTAAAGCAATTGGGGTTAAATAACTTGCTCAAGGTTACACGGCCAGTCATTATTTATGTGTGGGTGCTCATTTTCTGAATCCCGGGTCCTCCTGACTCCAGGGCCAGCACTCTTACTGCGCCACCTAGCTGCCCCTACATCCTTTAATCTTGCAGTTACGGGCTGCTCCCTTCTTGGCAGAGCAGATGCTTGTCTGATTGACTAAGAAAGCTTCTCCCCTGGGAATTTCCTATTTCTGTGAAATCCCAAGTGCTGTAAAAAAAAAAAAAAAAAAAAAAGAAAGAAAGAAAAGAAAAAGAAGGAAGAGGAGCAGGAAATTATTTGTAAAGGAAAAATGGCAGATGCATTGTCAGGTCTACATTACTTACGAGTATCTTGAACCTATATTTATACGTGTTATTTTGATTTTTAGATTGGGCTCAGTAGCAATTCCCATGATACCAGGTCATAGAGGACAGCTGATTGCTGTTAGGGTCAAGTTAAGAAATGAGAATTCTTGACCACTGAATGTTGAAATATTTCCCTTGAGGTTTTGTTTGTTTGTTTTTTATCAAGTCTCTTCCTGCTTGCTTGGAAGTGAATGCTGACCATGAGATCTTTTTCCCTTGGTTGTTCTACAGGCAGAAACTGGAACTGAAGACAACAGCAGCAGGCCCGGGACTGATGGCTGGAAAAAAGGTCAATGCAGTGGTTAAGGCCGTGGATTCAAAATACACATCCATGCCCCTGGTCGGGCAGGTCTTCCAGAGCAAGTGCAAACGGTGTCCTTCTGTAAGTGCTCAAGGCCCTTTCTGCTGCTTTGGAGTAGTGACAATCATTCACTTGGTTTCCATTCAATTCCATAAACATTTATCAAGCATCTGCTGAATGCCTGACTTTGTACTGTGCAAGTCTCTCCTCGAGGAGCTTACATTCAGCTGGGGGGACAGAGCATGTACAATATGTATAAAGTATGGGGTATTATTAAATACCATAATAAATAAATATGGGGTATGTATAATAGAGCTAGGGCCAGAGATTGGACCTGTCCTTTCAGTGGTGTAGAGAATTGCTGGCTGAAGAGGCTCTCACTATCAGTGCAGGTCAGTGCCTTCTCTGCCACTTATAATCTTAAAGCACAGATTCTTTTTTTTTTTTTTTTTTTGCTTTTTGGAGGGCAGTTGGGATTAAGTAACTTGCCCAAGGTCACACGGCTAGGTTTTTTTTTTTTTTGGTTTGTTTGTGTGTGTGTTAAGTGTCTGAGGCCGGATCTGAACTCAGGTCCTTCTGACTCCAGGGCCGACACTCTACTCACTGCGCCACCTAGCCGCCCCCAGCACAGATTCTTAACCTGGGTTTTGTAGACAGGAGGAAAATTATGTCTTTATGCTCATATAATTGGTTTCTTTTATAATTCTATGAATTTTATTTTATGCATTTAAAAGTGTTGTTTTGAGAAGAGGCCCATAAGTTTTACTAGACTGCTCAGGGGGTCCACTATACAAAAAAAAAAGTCAAGAACTCCTCCTGTAGAGCACTGACAGGCCAAGTAACTTGTCCAGGGTCACACAGACAGCATGTTTCCAAAGTAAGCCTTGGACTTAGATCTTCCTGGTTCTGAAAATAGCATTCTATCTACTAGAATATATAAAGCTTCAACAAAAAGCAGTTAAAACTGCATTATGGAACAACCTAGATAATTAACACTGCAGAAGGTTTTGTAGGACAGAAAATAAGCTAGGGTCTTTTGTTTACTAGAAATCATAAAGGACCAATATGGAACATTTTGATTACTTATTTGTAGGAAATTAGAATTAAGGCACTGAACTGAAAATTATGCTGATTCATAACATGGAAAACACTTGGGGGCATGATGATTCTCATTTCAGAGTTAAGATCTGTCAGTCTTATAAAACTGTTGTCATTTACAAAAGCCTTGCAGCAGCTGTGCAAAGTCACCTTTAAAACAAGTCAATCATGTACTAGAATATAAAACCTCATAAACAAATGCTGAAAAGCAGAAATACTATAAAATCCTTTATTGACCACAACACAATAAAAATTGTAATCAGTAAAATTTGAAGAAAAATTAAAACTTAAATAGAGGGTAAATAGTTTAATCCTAAAGAACAGGTAACTCATATAAGCTCTGAGGCATCCTTGTCCCAGCTTACAGATGAGTTGGGTCACCATAGTTTGGCTCTATCTCCCCTTCAGGGTTCTAAGGGTAACCCTGAGGGGTCGAGGGGTAATTTTATGATGTCCTTGGTTCAAGCTCCCTTTGGTGTACTTCACCCTTGCCCAGATTATAAATTGAGAATCCATTTAGTAAATAGTTTTAAGAAAGAGACATTTACTAAAATGATACAATAAGATCAGTTGGTACAAAACATCTATGACAAACTTTCCTTCCAATATATATAAAATTCAGGGGAAAATGGACTCAGGCTTAGCCTGCATATGTTACAAAAGGGTGCATTGCTGGAAGCTTTTCTACTTTTCGTGAGGTTCTCAATGGGATATGGTCCCTTTTCTGGCCGTTTGTATAGCTGGAGCCCAGGCTGACTATGGGTCCTGGTGATGAAGCCACTGTCAGTCCATCCAGGGATGCCAATTTAGGATTTGGATTGGAAGTTCAGCTACTTTCCTAGGTATACCATGCCAAGATACCAATGGGAAGATGAGTGGTTTAACAAGATCTTCCTCCAGCCAAAGTGGGGAAGAGAGACAACTTGGACAGGGCCTTTCCTTCCCCATCAAGCAGGCTGTTCTTGTCAGGAGTCTCCACTAGAGCTCTACATACATTCCAATTTCTGAAATCCCTTCCCTTCCCAGCTGTGTGATGATTTGTAGACAGGCCCTGGAGCATATCCAAGCTTCTTTGACCCATCTATCTGTGATTCTTGTGCAACTAAAAACATTTTAGCACTTATTCTAAGGCCTATTTGTGATTGTTAGAAACTATAACCCTACCTTTATGAAAAAGTCAACAAAAAGGTGATTTTGTCAAGGAAAATGATAACAAAGAGACAATTTAAAAAAACTTTAGTGATACAACCAAAGCTACATTTTAGAAGAAAATTTATATCTTTTAAGAACAGTTCAGTGAATTAGGCAAAAAAAAATAGCAGTTCTGAAAATGAAAAAAGAGATTAGAAATCTATTGAATTGACAAGTAAAACTAGGAGCTAGTTTTTTTAATTAATAAAATAAACAAAACATTAGCTAATCTTAGTTTTATAAAGGAATGGAAAACCAATCTTGCTGAATCAAAAGTGACAAAGGAGAACAGGAAAGCACACAGAGTTCTCCCACCCTTTGCCCCATGCTTTAAAAACATCAGAGTTCCAGTAAAGTGACCGCAGACACTTGTGGAAACTGTTAAGTTAATTAAGAAAAACAAAAGTATGTTTAATTTTTTCTGCCTCTCAGATCATCTAGGAATCAATGTACATTCCACCCTTTGTCTACTTTTAACAGTAAAGCCCTGGCCTCAGTGTAAAACTCCATAAAATAACAAGGTAGTGAGTGACTCCTACTTTAAGTCTATCAGGTTCAGTAACACTGGTTAAGTGTGGTCATTCCTGTGACCCAATAAGGAGACAAGGCAACCCAATGTTTATGATCACCATAACCATGGCCAATAGTAAAAGTGTGTTGTGGGGTGTAGATATTTTGCTAACATGTTGACTTATATTACTTGAAAGTTATAAAACAGGGTTTATTCTAAGGAAAAATAATCAGCCCTTTGTAAATGATTCAGAGAATGTGACATCCCACTGAAGGCAGGCCCTGGTCATGTTTTCCAGCTTTCCGAGTTCTGGCAGACAGCGAGGAAGCAGCTGCAGCCTGACAACCTGGCCAAAGCTGACTCGGCCAGAAGCTTCTTAGACCTCATCCATCACTTCAGGACAGCCAAGAAAGAGGAGCTTCTTCAGATTCTCAAAAGCGAAAACAAAGAAATCCTGTAAGTCTCTGGGGCCATCATATGGTGCCTTCCTAAGGTCAGAATGAAACTGGAACAGAAGCTTTCAATTTGGATGATTGTTAGAGAATTGGACCGAGAGCAAAGCTAAGAGAACTGACTGCTTTGTTCTGTTTGGCACTTTTATGATAACCTTTTGTCACACGGTAAAAACGGAATATCACTCAATCAGAAAAGAATTGCAGAGTAACTGTGCTCAATAGCAATGAAATCTGGACATGAAACACCCTGGAATATCTAAGAGTAGAAAGTGTCCTTGTGCACAGGGAGGCAAGAAAAAGACTTAACCTAGTGCCCAGCATGTAGTAGGTGCTTAATTTATTCATTTATTTGTTGATTGATTGATAGCCAAGAGAAAGTTGGGTATAGACTTCTTTGGATGTTATTGATTCTTGAATCAATTCGAATTAATTAATTAATTTAATTTAATAGATAATATATATAAATTAATATATTTAAAATTTTGATTAAATAATTAATGTAAAATAATAACAAATTAAATAACAAAATAGATTTAATATTCTTGAATACTAAATAAACCTTATTTAGATTTTAAAAGATTTCAATCTTGGTGGGGAATGAAAGGTGACTTCAGTTGAGAAATGTAATTTAATTCAAGACACAAACAAAATGATAGATCCACAAGAATTTATTACATACTTACTGTGTGCCAGCAGGCTCTGTTGAGACAAAGACAGAAACAGTCCCTGCCCTCAAGGAAGATCTCGTGTCCCGCCTCAGACGCACACTGCTGTGTAACCCTGTGTAAGCCAATTAGCTTCTCACTGCCTTCAGAGGACACATTTGTGCGGAGAAGGTCCTGACCTGCAGAGGTGGAGAGGCAGCTGGTGTCTCCAGGAATAGCGAGCAGGGCCTGGGGCAAATCCAGCATAGACATTTACTAGCTGTGACCTTGGGCACACTTACCTTACCTTCTTCCTGCCTCGAGTTTCCTCACCTGTAAACTGGCGATCATCATCGCAGGGTCGTTATGAGGACCTCATTACAGGTATCATGAGATGATATTTGTACAAGCTCTAAGCATACTGCTGGGAACATAGTAGGTACTTTTTTGGTCATGTCATCATTTCAACTGTGTCCAAATTTTTTCTTAATCTTTAATTTAGACAAATACTAAAACTTAAATACATAATAAGAAAAGAAAAACATAAACTTAAATATAAAATAAGGAAAGGGAAGAAAGTCCTAAAAAGCAGAACATAGGAGAGGATTCAGAATATATAGCAATTAACTTTCTGTTTCAAGAAAATCTGTATATTAAATACTGCGTGTTCTATTGAGAGCTGTCCATCTTTTCTTGGCTTCCTTGTAGGTTTCCTTTTGTTCTCTGTTCTTTTTTTCCCCTTCCTCCCCATTCTCCTCCCCAGGCTACAATTAAGTATGGATATACTTATGTAGAGAGATTAACATATACACACATGTACACATATATAAACATACATGCTTATATAAATATATGCTTCCCGAAGAGATTCTACTTCTAATCTTTGATTTTATGTTTGTGCGTACATATCTCTTGTTTCTTTTCTTTCCTAACTCCTCTACTTTACTTCTAACCACCATCTTGCCCTCTGATTACTCAACCTACCCCCACACCAAAGATTCCACATGTGCAGCTTTTCATAACCCCACTTGAGGTTTTCTTGGCAAAGACAGTGCAGTGGTTTGACATTTCCTTTGCCACTAAAGTCACATTTCCAGTCCCTATCTTCTGTTGAGACTGAATTTTCAAATTCATTTTTGTAGAGATACCACCTATAACCATTCAACCCAAATCACTAGACTACTCTATCCAAACCTGTGTCTGTGAATGAGAATGGAGTTGGCCATTAGCACAATAGAAAGTATGAACCAGGGGCAGCTAGGTGGCACAGTGAATAGAGTCCAGAGGACCTGAGTTCAAATCCAGCGTCAGACACTTAACACTTACTAGCCATGTGACCTTGGGCAAGTCACTTAACCCCAATTGCCCTCCAAAAAAAAAACCTACTAGCTCAGTGCTAGAATATATACATATGATATAACAGTCTTCATAAAATAGTAGGTTATAGAGTGAATACTAACTCCTGAATCTTACAGACTTTTCCTTCATCTTTCTACTCCCATATGTGCAGCCTTGGTTAGATATTTAGGCATCTGAGGCATGGACACTTAGGTATTTGAAAAGGCAACGTGCAAGGCCAAGAGTGTCAGCTTTCACTCGTCAGCATTCCGTGCATTTATAACAGTGGTATATGGGAGTGCAGAGAATCCTTAATGATGATGATAATGGCCAACATTTCTATAATGCCTTAAGGCTGGCAAAGTGCTCTGCATGTGTTTCTCTTCATAAAATAGTTTGCCTTTATAATGTACTTTAAGGTTTACAAAGCACTTTATATTATCTCATTTGATCCTCACATCAAGCCTGTTAGGTGGGCGCTATTATTATCCCCATCTTACAAATGAGGAAATTGAGGCTAAAAGAGGTTTAAGCTAGTAAGGGACTGACGATTCAATTACCATCTTCCAGATTCCAAGTCAGGAGTTAAAATCATACCATCCAATCACCTCATCTTGGTCTTAATACATTTCTCTAGCACTGGAATTCATTTGTGATTATTTTTCAATGGATTTGCTTTTCTAATTATATTTAACTTGAATTAATATTAGTTTGTATTCTTCTGAAGATGAATTATTCAGGATAAATAGGAAAGGAAAGAGAACCCAAAAGGATGAAATGTCCTGGGACTAAGAAATTTGCTGTGACTAATCCATGAAGCAAATAATCAATTAATAGAATAAACACTATAACTAAAATGTTATATCAAAGATTCCACATAATTGTGTTGTTAGAAAAGGGTGAAAATTAGGTTCTTTTTTCTCAGGGCATCTGTTATTTCCCTGGTAAGATAAAAATTCAAAGTCTGTGTGAAGCGGGACTCACAAGCACTTTCTCAAGAGTTCAGATTAATATTCATGACTGTTATCCTTCATTTATCTGGCAAGCATTTGTCATTCAGCTCCTGCATGGCGGGTGGGCACTAGGCTAGGCACTGGGAATACTAATACATTTAGTGGTTTTCTCTTCCAGACCTCAGCTGGTAGATGCTGTAACATCTGCTCAGACCCCGGATTCTTTGGAAGCCATACTGGAGTTTTTGAATTTCAAAAGTGAAAGCGATATTATTCTCCAAGAGAGGTTTCTTTATGCCTGTGGTTTTGCCTCCCATCCCAACGAAGAGCTTTTGAAAGCTCTGCTCGTGAGTACAGAGGGAGAGTATGAATTTGTGGTGGTGGGGAAGGGGAGGTGGAGGAACGTTCACTTAATACAACAAACGGGATTAATGCATATATTGAAGGATGAAGGTTGTTATACCTGAATTACTGCTAGGATTATGTAAAGTGATGTGATAATTGCTCTGATTGTTTATTTTCTATAACTTATAACTTCTCACTAAAGCTTCCTGGACTATTTCATGTGGTTAGGGACTGGACCTGTGATTTCAGGGTTGTGAGGTCTTTTGGATGATAAACTCTCTGAGTTCACGTCAGCACCTTCTCTGCAACTTATGTCTTAGAGATTTGCCCTAGGGAGCTCTAAGAGGTTAATTGAGGAGAGGACCTGAGTTTGAAGTCTGCCTCTGGAGGTGGAGTCAGGATGCTGGACTGATAGTGAGCATTTTTGCCTAGCTCACCCAACACATCTCAAAGACAACCTAGAAAACACAGCAGACTGAAATCTTATGGGGAAAGCCAAGGGAAAAAAATCATAGTCATTTTTCCATTCCAGGGCAGCATAAAGAAGACAGAGAGGTCTGTGGACACAGTTTGGCCAGGAGCATGGCAGGGTGGTAGCAGAGGCAGTGGTGGGAAGCATTCTAATGCCCAGGGGACTATAAGGGAGCTAAGATCGAACATTAGGGCTGGAAGTACCAGAATAGAAAGGAATCCCTGAACCAACACTGGAAATAGGGTGGGTGCCAACTGCCAGTTATGTCACCTATTACCCAGATCTAGGTCACAGTTCAGGGTAGAGAGGACAAGGGAAAGGTACTAGCCATGTACAAAGCCAGGAACAAGTTTCTAAAAACTTAGCTGTGTGGCACTGAGTCCAAGAGCAGAAGGGAGATATAATTCTAGCCATTAGCCTTGCACATAAGTCTGCAGTGGAATAACCATGGCTAGAAACCAAGACGAAAGGGGAATGAAGAAGTTCATTGTCTCTGAACCTACAGAACTTCCAGTGGGCTAACAATAACTATGTCAAGCAGTAGTCTACTGAAACTCAGCCACACACAATCGAACAGATTCAAACCTGGGATTGGAGTTTGCAGAGCTCATAGTAGGAGGGCAGTGAACAAATCTCTCCCTAGATTAAAATACCTTAGAAGCATCAACAGCTTGCAGGCCCCCGAATTAAGCTGTGAAAATAGCAGAAGGACGTAGAAAGATAGAAGCTCAAGCCAGATATTCTCCCAGGAGAGAGCAGAGCCTAACATTAACATAAAACCTAAAGTCAAGAACCTGGCTGGAAGAATGAACAAACAAACAAAAGAATCTGAACATAAAAAGCTACTAAGGTGACAGGGAAGCTAAAGACATAAACACAAAAGAAGGCAGTGATTTGAAGACATCTACAATGCCTCAAAGAAAAGTACAAACAGACCACAAGCCCAACAAGAATTCTTAGAAGAGTTTTTTTTTTTAAAGAGCAAAAAATTGATTTAAAATACAAAATAAGAGTAATAGGGGAAAATGGGAGGATGAACTGTGCAATTAACGTTGTTAAAACAGAATTAACAGCTTTGTAAAGGCAGTATAAAACATTAATAAAGATAAATCCATAAAAATTAGAATTATACCAAAAGAGGCACAAAACCTACTGAAAAAATGAATAATTTTAGAATTAGAATTGGCCAAGTAGAAGCTGATAGCTTTATGAGACAGCAAAAAAATTAATAAATAAAAGTCAAGAGACTGAAAATGTAAAAGAAAGTATGAAATATTTCACTGGGAATACAACTGACCTAGAAAATAGATTGAGGAAAGATCATTTAAAAATCATTGTACTACCTGAAAAGCTATGATCAAAAAAAGAGCCTTGATATTATTTCAAGAAATTGTAAAGGAGAAATGCTCAGATAGCTTAGAGCCAGAAGATGAAGAGAAAATCAAAAAACTCTACCAGTTACCTCCTTAAAAATAACCTCGAGATGAACAGTCTCAGGGGGTAGAGTTGTGTTGGAGAGGAGGGCAAGGTTAGGGGCTTTTCTGCTTCTAAGAGCGCCCAGGCTTATCTCTTCTTTTTGCCACATGGCCAGCCCATTTACTGAATGTTCAGTGTAACATACAATATGCCTTTGATCACCATTCAATTTCAGTTCTTCAGAAACCATAGTATTCCACAATAAGTGGCACAATTAAGGAGAAGAGATAGACTTAATTCAGTAAAATCAGTTCAGTTCACAATAGAAAAACTGAGTTCTTTATTAGGGAACATACATGGTCTTTGTGTTCCTGAAAATGATACTGTTAGATAAGTTATGTTATCTCATATCTCTTCAGTTCAAAGGTGTGTAATAAATTTCAGGGCCATCTCTAACAATTCTGGTGCCCAGGGCAAGCCCACAAAATGGGTTCTTTCATGTATCAGCAACAAACGTGCTCTCAGATAAACTTTTGCTTTTTTTTGGAGGGGGAAGGTAGGCCAATTGGGTTAAGTGACTTGCCCAAGGTCACATGGCTAGTTTTTTTGTGTTAAGTGTCTGAGGCCAGATTTCAACTCAGGTCCTCCTGACTCCAGGGCCAGTGCTCTATTTACTGCACCACCTAGCTGCCCCCAAATAAACTTTTAAGAAAAGATTAGGTTGGGGGGAGATATAACTTGTAGCTTGGGACATAAGGCCATCTGTGGAGAAAGGTCCTGGGATAGCAGTCCATTAGGAGAGAGAAAGAGAGAGAGAGAGAAAAGGAGGGGGGAAAGGGAGAGACCTGAGGACATTGGCTGTTACTGTGGGAGGGAACAGGGAAGTGTTGGGTCAGGAAGAAGTCAGCTTGGTGGGCAACCACAGGGAGAAAAATATACATCATCTGGTATTATATTTTAACCAATTTTTCTTTCTAACTGGGTGCTAATCTCAGCTATTTCCACCTCCTGAAGGAATTCAAGGGCTATCTATCATCAATGACTTCCAAATTGTGGGGCCCTGGAGCAAAGCACCAGCTTCCCTCACCGTGATTATGTCCCTGGAAAATGTGTTGGGGTCCTAAAGTATGAAACTGAATATTTTAGAAGAATTAAAAACATTTCATTTGGACAGTAGAATATGTATTTCTCTACCTATTGATGTACTTCAGGAATATTTAAATGTATCAGTAACATCTATTTCCATTTGCTAACAGAAGATATTTAAGAACCCCATTGGAAGCAATGACATCAGAGAAACAGTTGTCATCATCATCGGTGCACTTATCAGGAAATTGTGCCAGAATGAAGCCTGCAAAGCTCCAGTAAGTGACAATCAATTTGCTGATTTCTTTTACAATCTGACAGTCATCCAATCAATGTTTGTTTTATACCTAGCATTATAGGGCCTTGAGTCCAGTTTTGTTCTTGGACATGGACCAGGCTTCATGAGAACTTGTGAGGGCAGAAGTCGACCACCTGGAAACGTGACAGTTATGAATGGGGGGAGACAGCTTACTCCCCTAACCCCCTGTACATGTCCCTAAAATGGCGTCCATGTTCTCTTTAGGCAGTGGCTGAAGCCAAGAAGCTGATCCTGGGAGGCCTTGAGAAAACAGACAAAAAGGAGGACATTAAGATGTATTTGTTGGCTCTGAAGAATGCTCTTCTCCCTGAAGGGATCCCATTGCTGCTAAAGTATGCAGAGGCAGACGATGGGCCCATCAGCCACCTGGCTGCCACAGCTCTTCAAAGATATGATAGCTCTTTCATCACTAATGAGGTAAGATCTACTGGATAGTCCCTCCAAAATTTCCGAAAGCTATAGTTAACCAATAAACTCTAAGGGCTTCCAATTACATCTGGGATCAAACACCAACTGCTTTGTTGTTTGTCCTTTACAACATGGCTCTAGCCCACCTCATCAGCCTCATTTCCCAGTATTTCCGCTCACACACTGTAGTCCAGCCCAACTGTCCTTTCTTCTTCGCAGCTCCTCTTTCCATGCCTTTGCATAGGCTCATGCCCCATGCCTGGAATGCCCTCCCTTTTGGCACTTTCCTTCCTTCAAAGCCTAACTTAGATGCCACGGCCTAAGTGAGGCTTTTCCTGATATTGCTGGCTCCTTGTGACCTCCTCAGTATCTAATGTGAATTTGCTTTTATTTATACATATTTATTTCTGTACATATAATTTCCCTGGGTAGTATGTAAGCTTCTTGAGAAAAACGCCTGTTTAGTTTTTTTTTTATCTTTGTAGCACCAACACCAACACCAGGCATATTGCCTGGAATACAGTAGGTGCATTATAAATGCTTGGGGATTGGTCAAATTTAAGTGAAATGCAAACCACCCTCACTTAGTTCAACAAAATCTTACTCAAAATAATAATCTATCATATGCATTGTAGAGAGCTCTAACCAAGAATTTTGGGCTCTTCTAATGTCAACTCCTTTGTTTTTAATTGCCTCTTTGTCCCACCACCAACATAGGCCCAGTCACAGACCTTTGTACCACATCATACCATGTCACATGGTCCCAGGCACAGAACCCAGGGCTTTAGGGGGAGATGTTTTCCAGTGTTTAACACCTTTCTGTGTCCCTGAGCCTGCTTTACACTCAGCCAATAACATGAAGTATAGCCTGGACAATTAAAAAAATTAAACATACATGATTTTTTAAAAGGGGATGGTTAATTTATATCAGTTTAACAAGCATTTATTTAGTGCCTCCTACTACACTAGGCCCTGGAAATACAAAGACAAAAACAAAACGGTTCCTGCCCTCATGGATCTTTTGTTCTACTTGGAATACAGCATGTGCACACATAAATAAATAACCAAATATATGTAAAATAAATACTTAGTCAGCTCTAATATTGATTTGCTTTTTAGTGGAAGGCAGAGATAAGTCCCTAGTTCTGGTATGAAAGTCTTGAGGCTTGAGATGAGAGGGCTCTCACTTGTAGTGGAGACCTGGGGCTGGGATTAATCCTGCAGTTATCAGAGTTACAGGGGCAGGTTGGAAAGGCCCTTGCAACTGCAGAACAAGGCAAGTTAACAGGTACTTTTTTCCTTATGTTAATTTATATAAAAGGACATCGCGTGCTTCAGAGGTCTCTTTTCCCTTTCCATCAAGGCAAAGAATTTTTGCTAAGCATTTTTGTCATTTATTTTTTTCTCTTATTTGCGTGGTTTATTAGCCACACGGAGTTCCATAGACTTTGAGACGTCCATCGTGCTTGCTAAGAAGCAGTTCTTACTTCTTTTGGGCTCCCTGAGGTTAACCAAATAGTGGAAGTTGGGGGGGGGGGGGTAGTTGTTGTGTGCGTGTGTGTGTCTGTGTGTGCATGTGCATGTGTGTGCATGTGCGTGCGTGTGTGTCTGTGGGTGTGGGTGTGTCTGTGTGTGTGCGTGTGCGCCTGTGTGTGTGCGTGTGTCTGTGGGTGTGGGTGTCTGTGTGTGTGTGCATGTGCATGTGTGTGTGCGTGTGCGTGTCTGTGGGTGTGAGTGTGTGTCAGTGTGTGCGTGTGTGTGCACGGGCGTGCTGCAGTGCGGCACGCCTAGTTTGCCAAGTACCTTGGACCCCCGTACCTCCCCCGGTGACTTCGATGTCTAAAGTCGACTCTGGGAGCCTGTGAGGAGCTGGTCTAAGGAAGAAGGGAGCCATGGGTAGAAAAGGAGGAACCAGGACTCCAGATGCCCGTCCCGTGCTCGGCACAGCAGGCTCCCGGCGCCGCCTGTCTCGGGCTTGAAGGTTTCCAAAGCGCCCCGCAGAGATTCTCCGCCCGATTCTCACCGCAGCCCTGTGAGCTGGGCGCCGTCATGACCCGCACTTTACACGTGGGGAGACTCAGGCTCCCGCAGGTTTCCAGAGCTCAGGGGTTTTCCCCAGGCCGCACAGGGTGGCCGCTAGACACCTGCGCTGCTTGCTGGCTACTAGTAACAGCTGGCGTGGATATAGCGCTCTCATTTAATCCTCACGGTAACCCTGTTGTTATTTCCATTTTATAAATAAGGAAACAAGCTGAGAAGGCAGGGGATTTGTCCAGGGTAACACAGCTAGTCAATGTCTGAGTCAGGACTTGAACTCAGGTCTGTCCTGAATATCTATCTATCCACCTAGCAGCCTCTCTGAAAACAAAAACAAAACCCCACCATCTGTGACCCCGTAGTGGCGCTTTCCTTCACAGTGGATTCTCTGTGGTGACTTAGGATGGGAAGGATAAAAGGCAGGACAGCATCCTTTGGAAACTGTGGCAGGGAACTGGTGTGAAATGCCAGTCTTGCCAGAACCTCCTTGCTGCCCTCCAGCCTTGAATGGAACCCTGGGTGCCAAAGGGCCAGATCTGCCTTGACTAAAACAGACCTTCCTGTGCCTAGGTAAAGACCGTCATGAACAGGATTTACCACCAGAATCGGAAGGTCCATGGGAAGACAGTGCGTACCACTGCAGCTGCCCTCATCCTGAATAATAACCCATCCTACATGGAAGTCAAAAACCTCCTGCTTTCTATTGGCGAGCTCCCCAAAGAAATGAACAAGTACATGCTCTCTGTGGTCCAGGACATTCTGCGCTTTCAGTTGCCTGCAAGGTAGAGTATTCCTCCAGCTTGTCTGTGGGGGACCAGTCCAAGGTTGGAGGTGTCCCATTGCCCAGAACTAAAGACTGGGCTAAGGTTCTGCTGAAGATTGTATATAGCAGATTGGAGAAGAAGCACCCCCCCACACACACACACACTGTATTATTGCTGTTCTAGTGCTTTGGGGACAGCCAGAAAGGCAGCCTGGTAGACAAATGCCTCCCAACAGTGTTCATGTTTTTAAACCATCTCTTCTCTCTGCTTTCTTTCTAATCTTGGGGAGGTGGAGACCCCAAAATATGAACACTCTTCATTCCCTTAGGTCTTTTGTTTGTGAGCCTCAGAATTAATGGAGTCCAATGCCCTAGAAGAAGAAGAGCAAAGTTCAGAGAAGGTGTGATAAAATTCCCATGATCCCTTCATGAATCAGTGGCAGAGCTGAGGCTTCTAGTGCCCCAGTGACCCAGGACTCTGGCTCATAGAGAAAATATTCATAATGAAGATTAAACTGAAACATGTCCTGCATATTGTTAAACATTTCCCAACAAACCCTTCCCAGGGTCATGTAACCTGTAATCTACATTAGAGGAAGTCCTTGGATGCAGGGATTTCTGGCTCTAAGGCTGGGTCTTTATCCACTGTGCCATCCTGCCTCTCTTTATAGCCAGTCCTAGAATAAAATTTTAAAACTACAAAGTAAGGTCATGTAGTGAAATTCAAAGAGTGTAGGACTGAGCAGGTCACAAGAGACCTTGGCTCTGCCCTAACTCACAGAGGGATCTTGGGCAAATGGCAGCCTCTCTGAGCTTCAGTTTGTCTTCTAAAGGAATAGATTATACATAAATTAATAGGCATTCGGTTGGGTTGGTAAAGTGGTCGCTGTACATGGCCTGTACACAGCTGGCACTTCAAGGTTTGGTGAAAGAGATTGAGACAGTGAGGCAGAGGTCAACTTGGTACAAAGAAAAGCTTCCTCACAATTCAGGCTGTGGGTTTTCCCACATTGAAACTCTTCAAGCAGAGACAGTTCAACCAGTTCCTGAGAGGTCTATGGAAAGGCTTAGTCATGGGTGGGACTAAATGGTTTCTGTCTCCCCCTGCCCCACCCATCTCTCAGATTCTTAGGAAGCCAGAGAATGTTGCTGTGGATAGAGCACTTGATCTGGAGGCAGAAAGACCTGAGTTTGAATTTGCCTTTATGAGATAATGTGTGCAAAACACTTTGTCACATTAAAGTGCCTTACAAATAAGTAATATATAAGTAAATAACGTGCTATTATCATTTTAGACGCTGTGAATTAAATTGATGAGGAGTACTCAAAAGAAAGACAGTCTGTCAAGACATGTTTCTTTAGAACATCTCTAGCCTAGGATGAGAACTAAACCCATGCCTTGGAAAAAAATCCATACTTCTGCTTTGTAATTCCATTAACTACCGATCGCCTAAGAGGATCTAGAAATACCCTGTCACGGTCTATAGGTCATAGATTGAGTCCTGGCTTGGACCTTCTACCAATGCCCTTATTTTGCAGGTGAGGAAACTGAGACCCATGGTGGTGAAGTGACTTGCCCAAGGTCATACCAATAGCACGTGCCAGAGGCAGGATTTGAAGTGCTTCAGACTTCAAAGGCCACTCGCTTTCACTCTACCAGTATCCTAGCTCCCTCTGCTTTGGTACATCTTCCACACAAAGGGCTCAGTAAGCCTACACTCATTTTCCTCATACAAGTTGCACCCTCTTAATGGGATCAAATCAGCCTTGGCAGACTCTGTTTCTATTGTATACCCTCTCACAGCTCTCCCTTTTGCATTGAATTAATTTCCAAATGTCAAAGGAATAGATGAGGTGAACTCTAACATGTCCTTCTCTGCAGTCTCTTCTTCAATCTTAGAATAGCATTAGGAAATTTTAGTCTTTCTTTTTCTCTCCCTGCTCTGCCTCCTCCAAGCCCAGCCAATTTTAACTTGGAAAAGAGCCATCTTGTTTCCACTGAAACGCCAACTTTCTCTTTTTTTCTTTTTTTCTATTGCAGCAAAATGGTCCGTCGAATCCTGAAGGAGATGGTTGTTCACAATTATGACCGTTTCTCTAAGAGTGGCTCCTCGTCTGCCTACACTGGCTACATAGAACGTATGTAACTGGACAGATGACCCTCGTTCTTTTCTGCTCCACTCCCGGGCTTGTGTGTTTGCTTTGATATGTTTGTGGGGCATCCTAACTAACTTACAACCTGGATCTTTGTTGTCATCAGGTGATTCTCATTCAGCATCCACCTACAGCCTTGATATTCTCTACTCTGGCTCTGGCATTTTAAGGAGAAGTAACTTGAACATCCTTCAGTACTTGGAGGATACTCATCTGCACGCTAGCCAGGTATTTCTCATTCTATGCAGAGAATATTGGGTTGAAGTCAACATTTACCGAAGATTACTCATGATTTGGGTTTAATCTGAGACTGAGAGAGACTGTTGATAGCATCAGAAACTGCACTAGATATATATTTGACATTTTTAAAAAATGAACCTATGAAACAATTTGTGACCAAACTCACATGATCACAAAATACAACTTGTGCCCTTTGTTCCTCACTCTTCTCACAAAAGTTTTACTTGACCTACTCATGTAATTCCCTAGAACCCCACGTAATAATTATTTGGGTATTTATATTACCAGTATCATGTTACAAGGAGTTACGGACTTCCCTAGACTGACTAATTTAGACTAACATAAGTCTACAAAGTTAGCTGTAGTCTTTTCACAGTATTTCTAGAGATGGAAAGAACAGAACATAGCACTCACTGGATGGCCAGTGTCCAGACCTTTAGCCTCATCCAAAAAAGATATGGTTCTTTTCATTGTCCAGAATAATACTGATGAAAAATACCTCCTTGTGAAGTTAAGCATGTGTTGTCCCCTGCAAACCAAACCAGAGAGCTTTTCACAAAGTCCACATGGCACTGTTCACAAAAAGTCTTGAAACTAGCATTTCTCCACAAGGATGTGGGACTACCATGGCAGTGAGCTGAAGTTTGTTCCCAGATAAAAGGTGATGCAGTTTTAGCAACCAGACAGCATTTTATAGAATGCTTTTAATGTCTCGGTCCTTGCAAAGGCCTTCTCTAACCCAATGAAAAGAAAAGGGAAAAGGAAATTAAGTTTCTCCATTCGGGGTGCAGAGCGGGGGGAATCCAGACAGAGTTCCCAAGATATAAGGCTCTCCCCAGAGGGCGTAGGTCCCCCCCCACCCCTGGGCCTCCCTCTCTCACTAGGGGCTCTTCTGCTCTGGACCCTCACCTTCCTGGTGCAGTTCTCCAGGATCCCCTGAACACTTAAGGGATCCAAATGGGGTTCCCAACTCATGGAACTAAGCACTGTCTCCTAGATTTTACTGCATTTTAATTAGAAGCTCATCTTCTAAGGGAAAATATAGCTGTGTATGAACCCTAGCTATGAATTCAGTAGCCACACTGTGACCTAAAGTGCAAGGCAGCTGGTTTTTGCCAAGTTCCTTTACCTTGCTGGGCCTCAGTTTCCTCATCTGCAAAATGAGTGCATTGTACCGAACAGCCTCTGAGGCCCTGCCAGGTCTAAATCAATGATCCTATCTTAGTTATGCTTTACTATTCCAGTGGTTCTGTGGTCTCAGCAGAGAAATTACTCTTCTCCACAGTACAGATTAAGGCGCTTTCCCATACTGCCCAGTTCTTTTCTTTGTCCTTTCCCAAAGCTCTTTGTGAGAAGGAGAGACCTTCTTTTACTTCAGGTACAGTCTACACTCTCGGATTTCAGGGAGTCTGTGAAGTTGGATAGAAAAGAAATACATCTTCATTTTACTAATCTCTAAATGAAACTGAACATTTCCTTCAGTTATGAGGCTAAGATCCTCTGCTCTGGATGCTTGACCTTTCAAGTGGCCCATGGGCTCTCCATCTCTACCTGCCATGGTCCCTGTCACCCATCCGTGTGTGTTATTTGTGGTCGTCTTTCTCTTTCCAGGTGCTTCTGGAAGCTCAAGGGTTAGAAGCCTTGATTGCAGCCACCCCTGACGAGGGGGAGGAGAACCTGGATTCCTTTGCCGGCATGTCCGCCATTCTGTTTGACGTCCAGCTCAGACCTGTTACCTTTTTCAACGGCTACAGCGACTTGATGGCCAAGATGTTGTCGGCGTCCGGGGACCCCGTCAGTGTGGTGAAAGGACTTATCCTCCTGACAGATTATTCACAGGTAACGAGTGGGGCCATCGCCCACCATTCACCCCCATCTCCACTTGGTTCTCTCCTCCTGCCTCTTTTCTTTCTGGCCATCAGTAAACACTGAGGAGCCTCCTGACCATTTGTACAGAATTTGTAAGAAATGTCCTTCTCATTCTTCAGCACAAAGGGAAAATATTGGTACTAATGGGACAAAGGAAATATGGAGGAGGCCACCTTTGATGTCATGAAGCAGGTGCAGTATTGTCTCGTCCCCAGGGCTTTGCCAAGCAAGAGAAAGTAGAGCAAATTCTGGCCTGAAGGCAGATACCTGGGCGAGATGACATCAAAATCATGTCCCGTGCTGCCGCCAATCTTTAAACTCGCCAGACTAGTTACTTTGCTGATACAGTGGGAAAATCACTAACTATAGCATCGGAACTGCATTCAAATTCTGCCTCTCTTTGTATCTGTGTGTATTTGGAGAAACCTCAGCAGGCCTCAGTTTCCTCATCTGCATGTTTGGGATTAGACCAGAGTCTCAATGACTCCTTCTAGCTCCAGAACAGTGGTCCTAATATTAACCCCAGGATCTCATTTCTTGAAGACTTTAAAGAAAATTTACTCACATTAGTAATAGTTCAAATGGGGCCCCTCCTACTCCAACACTTGTGGAGAATGAAATTCCTTTTATTACTCACTTGATCCTCATCTTCCTCATAAAGGACTTTATAAACATTCCTACCTAGCTCACATTCTGATAGTGTAGTGCTTCAACAATAGGGCCAAAAACCTCATGGTCAGACTCTGAGATGCTTGGGCAATCATTTTAATGATTAAAGAAGGTTTAAGAAGGTTATCAGAAAATCCTTTTGGTTTAGACCTTTAATTAAAAATATTTTTGAAGTGTATCAGTCCAGTTTCAGGGCTCCTTTAGTATGATGGTTTTAAGAACAACCATCATGGTATCATATCATAGATATATGCAGGGATGTTCTGGTAAATATTTAACAACTGGCTTTGAGATGGTGTATGTGTGTTTGTGTGTGTGTGTGTGTGTGTGTGTGTACATGACACTCCTTAACATTACTAACAATTTTTCCATCATTTTATTAAATCTAGACAATCAACAAAATCATGAATTAAGCCCTGATTTGTAGGATTGACAATTTCTAAAGTATAAATACTCACACTGAAAATTTAACAACAGACTCTCATGATCTTGTAGGAATTGGCTCCAACACATGCCCAGGTTTAGATGAAGAGTTATATACTTAGGTTATATACTTGGGTTATATACTTAGGAACTCTAAGGCTTATTCGTTTTGTTGGTTGGACATTTTTGTTGGTTTATTTGTGTTGTCAGCTTAACAAAATAAATGCAAAGCTCTGGACTGGAAATCAGGAGAGCGTAGTTCTGTTCTCAGCCAGTAACAGTGCTGACCTCCTGGGTTGTGATGAGGTTCAAATGAGACATACTTGTTTGTAAAGCATTTAGTACATCTGGCACATAGCAGGGGTGTAGTAAGTGCTGGTTCCTCCCCACTCCCACTCCCCATTTCTCTCTCTTCAAGACCTTAGTTCAGTACAACCTCTGAATATTCATCTCACCTGTTAAGTGAGCAGCCCAGAGAAGATGTTTTCAGCATGATTCTTTCACTTTCATTCATTTTGTTACCACTTGTTTCTTCCAGCTAAAAGTTATACAACATCAGCTCTTATTATAGAATCATAGGATTTGGAAGCTAGAAAAGCAAAGAGATTGTTTTACTATAGCTCCCCCGAGATTAGTTCTTTCATCATGTCAGAATTTCACACTGTAACCTGGCCTCTGTGAGAATGTTGTACTGATGATAGACATCTCTTAAAAACAACCTAAAATGTGCTTAGGCATTTCTCATGTTGAACAGTCAATCAACAAACATTGATTAAGTGCTTACTATGCACCAGGCAGTTTACTAAGTGCTGGGAATACAAAGAGAGACAAAAAATGGCCGTCTCTCAAGGACATCACAGACCAATGGAGGAGACAGTGTGGAGACAACTATGCAGAAGCAAGATAAGCACAGGATAAATAGGAGAAAATGCAAGCACCATGGATGGAGATGGGGGGGACCCCACTGGAGAAAATGAGCCTCTAGACAGTTCCATTGTACTTAGTGCATGGAGGTCAGTCATTCGGTGGGGAAGGAGGAGCTGAATCCAGATAAGAACCAGTCACATCCCGGCCATAATCCGGTGTGTAAAGCAGTCAGGAGGAAAGATGGGCATTCTCCCCTCTCCTTAAATCAGAGTGTGATAAGCAGACTTTCCCCAGACAAAATGATTGCTCTGGCAGGACTAGAGTGACTGAGGCAAGCATGTCGCTTGAGGCCCCATTGATTTTGAAGAACACATCAGTAATGGCTTGACTGATGGCTCCCAGGAGCGGGGGCACATATCATTTTAGGTCAAATGCTGACATGGAAGGAAAATTTGGCAGCAAATGCCCTGCTGTGCCAAGCAGGGTAGATGGGATTACTCTGCTTGCCCTCCTGTGCTAGGAGTATTGCTACTCAAAGTAAGCTGTCTGGCTGGCAAAATCCACTTAGTGGGTAGCTTCTCCTAAGCCAGGAAAGAGCAGATCCCCAAATGTCAGCAGGACAGGGAGCTGTCCAAAGGGCAGGAGGGAAACATGCCCAAGAGAAGAGAAGTTTGTTCCTGTAGCAGAATTGCTTACGTTTATGATGTACGTCATGGTGCCATACATGAATTCCTTCACTGGGTCCTCATAACACCCTCATGAAGCTGGTGGTGGGACTATTATTATCCCCATTTTAGATCTGAAGGAACTGAAGGTCAGGAAAGCTAAGAGATTTGTCCAATAGCACCCAAGATCACACAGCTAGTGAGTAGCTAAGCCAGAAAGTGAACCAAGTCTTCTGGTACTAAATCAAATAAGGGGAAATATGTGATACAAAAACATGATCTTGTCCTCTGTGTCATATACTTCTTAAGAAAAGATTTGAGTCATTGTCTCAAATACAGCAATACTTTAATGTTTCCCTCACAGCATCTTACAAAACCATAACCTTAGTCCCTGTGTGTTTGGTGGCACAATGGACAGAGCGCTAGGCCTGGAGTCAGGAAGACCTGAGTTCAAATCTAACTCAGACACTCACTAGTTGTATGACCTTGGACAAGTCATTTCACCTCATTTCCTCATCTGTAAAATGGGAATGATAATTGTATCTACTTCCCAAGATTGTGAGGATTGGATGAGAGAATGTTATAAAATGCTTTGCAAACCTTACAGCACTAGATGTATTCTATATAATTTATACATACAAGTTTTTATAAAAATATAAAATTACATTTTAATTTTACTTTATAAGTTTAATTATAGATCATATAATTATAAATCTTAATTGTATAATCACATTATAAAATTTAAATTTATAAAAATATATAAAAATTTTATAAAAATAATTAATACATATAAATAGACAACTGATGCTGTCTATGTGAAAGAACTTTCCTGAAATTCAGAAGATAAAGGGGAATTACTTTGTACTCCAGTACAATACATCACAATCTCTTTCATCAAGAAAATAGTCCTCTGGCAGCCCTCCCACAGTGATCCAGACCAGTACTCTGAATTCTGCAATGAAGCAGTTTTTTCCAGCACTTAGCATAGTGCCTGGTACATAGGAGACTTATTCTTCAAGGATCCAGTATATTTCCTATATTTAACATTCATCAAAAGCCACAATGAAACAAGACCATCTCTCCTTAGAAAGGGCACACTGGCTTATGGACAGAATGTCTCTGTAGTCAGTAGAGTTCAGGTCATGCCATCAGCAAGATCTGGCTTCACAGCCCTAACACTAAGTGACCACAGGCAAGATACTTAACCTCTCTGATTCCCAATCCCCTCATCTGTAAAATGCGGACACTAAGGCCTGGGCTCTTTATGTGGCTTGAGTGACAAAATGTTAGGGCTTTATTTAAAGCTAGGTCAATGCCAGGTGTCAGGATGATAGCCATGGGAAGAACTTTTCTTGAATCTTGGGGTCTGCTTCAGCATTCAGTATTTACCTGGTGTGAGCGCTGTTAGCACAGACTGACTGTTCTTCAGATGGTATCTTAGGATACCCAGCAAGATGAATTTTAAGTTTAATAAATCAGTAAGCTTTCGTTGAGTACCTATTGTGTGTCAGGCACTGTACTAGAATAGGGCTACAAAGGGAACAAAGATATAGGCCTTACCCTCAAAAAGCTTCATAGTGGGATGAAATATCTATTAGGGAGCTGGGGCCAAGGACAGAAGCTTTGGCTACAGGCAGTTACAGGGATTATAAGTGGACTTACAGGGTAGTAGGTGGCTGTGCCCTGTCATTATCGATGTTAATGCCAAATTAAATATTATTCCCAAAGCAAGAGCAAAGAGAGGGGGCAGGAGAGGAGAAAGTTCACATCAGGGCAAATGGCTAGATGCCCACAGCTGTCTAGGCCTGGTGTCCTGGTGGATGGCTAGATTGATAGTTTGAGGAAAGAGAAAGTTATGACCTCGGGAAAATCACTTCCTCTGCCTAAGTCTCAGTTTCTCCTCCTGCAAAATAAAGGGATTGATCTAAATGGCTCTGAGGTCTTCCAGCTCTAGATCTGTGATCTAATAAACGTGGTCTGAGGTGGGAGACCCCTGAATATAAAGCAATGACATAAGAACCAGCCCATTCTCCAATCTAGGCAGCTCAGCCCTGAGAAATGAAGGAAAGAAAATGGATGTTATGAGGCAGGGACAACATGATTTTGAAGCACCTCTAATCAGAAAGAAGTGACTGAGAGAAAATATTATTTGCAATTTTCTCTAGCTATTATCACTCATATTCCTTTATATTAATTATAATTCATTAAGCTGCAACCATCATAATATGTAGACTAGCCATGGATAGAGGGATTTTCACTTCTCTCAAGTGCTTAACTTGGTATAGGTGAATGCACTGAGAAGCCTGGACTTTCATCAGAAATTATCTTTTAAACTGAAATTAGGTGCAAGCCTTGATTATACTTTTTAAATTCCTCGGTGATTAGGTTTCTGTCCCCTTTGCTTAAGATTTCCTGCCTCATTTGTTGGGAGTCCTGGTAGACTGGCATGTCTTTTCCTTTAGAGAATAAAATATTGGCTATTTGTATGGAGGGACGGGATGATTTTGTTTTGTAGTGGAAGGAAAGATAATTGAGTTAGTCTGAGTAGGTCAGTTATTGAAAGAAGTTGGTCATCTTGCTAGTAGCAGTGGTGTTCTAGGTCTTAATGCCTAAACTCAGACTGGTCTTGCTCAGCCCCAGGCTATTGTCCTTTCTAAAAGTGACCCTGGGATAGCTAGGTTGCAGGTGAATAGAGTGCCAGCCCTGGAGTAAGGAGGACATGAGTTCAAATCTGACCTCAGACATTTGACACATTTACTAGCCTTGTGACCTTGGGCAAGTCACTTAACCCCAATTGTCTTGCCTTCCTCAAAAACAAACAAACAAACAAAAATCTTAAAAGTGACCCTCACATCACATGGGTCCAACCGCCTCCCTGACCTGCTTTTGATGAAAATGTCAAGAATTGGAGACAAATAACCACCACAACCCTGGCCAGAGGGGTCTCTCACCATATTGCCCAACTCAGGCAAGGCCAGCACCAGTCTGGAAAATGCCTGTGAGGCCAATTACTCTTTGCTGCTGACCTGCTGCCGTGCCAAATGTCAAACAGCAAGCTATGACTGTGGCTTTATTTTAAATCACCCTGCCAGCCCTTTCCTAACTTGATCATCATTCTGGAAACTTGGACACCACCTTGACAATTTGTGTTTCTTACTGCTAGTTTGGCCACCAGGACACAGGTGTCCAGAGCTCACACAGCACATGACTGGTGATGAAGGTCCCCAAGAGGCCAGGGGGTCATCTCTCTGCTCCCAGGCTCTTCCAATGCATCTTGTGTCAAAGAGAGGTGGGCTTTTCTTGGCTTCTGTACTTTTTCTCCTCCTAAGAAATGACCGTTTTAAAACTTTCCATGCAAGAGTCAGCCAATGAGAATTCAAAGGAGAGATGTTGGATATCATATAAGGAAGCCATCATTTAGATCATTCAAATTAAGTGATCCATCCCTGGAGAGACCATGTGCTTTGCCCCAGCCAAAATCACCCCCTTGGGAATGAAGCTGTATATGGTGTCAGTGGCTAGTCTTCCTCCTCCCCAAATTATTTTGTATTTACTTTGAGTATATTTTGTATATACTCGTGTGTTTATGTATTTTCTCCCCATAGAATGTAAACTCCTTGAAGGTAGGGACTATTTCATTTTTGTCTTTGTATCCCTAGAACCCAGCATAGGGCATGGCTCATTGATGCTTGTTAATTGATTAATTCTTCATAATGTATTTTTTTTGTTTCCACCTGTAATATTTTTAAAAATCTGTTAACTCTTCTGGAGTTGTTTAAATAACTCATTCGTTTGTCAAACATTGATTAAACTTGACTTATGAATAGTGCTCTGCTGATGCTGGGAAATATGCAAAGTCTAGGTATAGCAGTTAGTCTCTCCCTCTCCTAGCTTATAATCTTAATAACAATTTTGGGAAAGAATACCATGAAATGGGAATAGATCACCAATTAGTCTTAGACTTCTTGGAACTCAAATGAAGAAAACATCATAGTTCTTAAAATAAATTTATTTGATCACCTGTATTTTAAACATTATTTTCATCCCTCTTTTACTGGAAGAATGTGACCTTTTCCCCTGCACTAGGAAATGTGCATCCTAAATGGCATCCTGATGGAAACTTAACATTTTGCCATGTTCTGAAAATTGACTCTGAGTATTTCCAACTGCAACTTTCCATTCTGAATTTCCACTGGGGTGGGAAGAGGAGAAGATGGAGGGCTGATGGAAATGTGCTTCTGGAAAGTGCCTGTGCTAACATGCAGCTTCTCTGCTTCTAGGTGATCCAGTTGCAGTCTGGGCTGAAAGCCAATGTGGAGTTCCAGGGCGGGCTGGCTATTGACATTTCAGGTGCAATGGAATTCAGCCTGTGGTACCGAGAGTCTAAAACCCGAGTGAAAAACCGGTGAGCATGTTGCCATATGTTATGATCCGAGAACCATAGGAATTAAATATTAACCTTTTCTCAGGATTTTAAGTGCACATAGATATGCTTTTTTAAAAAATATCATTGATTACTAGCTTTATCACAATTCCCAGCTTAAGGATGTTTAAGCCTAAAAGATTAAATAAACTTTCAGATATAAGACCTCTTACCTCCTACCTGCCCCTTCTCAGACTCCTTGGCTGGATCTTCATCCAAGTCACACCCAGTAACTGTGGATATCCCTTAAAACTCTGCCCTATCCTCTCTTTTTCCCCACTTTCCCCATTTTTTCCTCCATTTCACTTGGTGTTCTTATCAACTCCCGTGAATTCAATTATTGAAGAGATCTATGCTGATGATCCTTAGATTGATTTATCTCACCCTAACTTCCAGATTCTTCTTTCCAACTGACTACTAGACAAGTCTAAAATTAAACTTACCTTGCTCTCCAGTCCTATCCCTGTTACCATGGAGAGCACCATCACCTTCTTTGTCACCAAGGCTTAAAACCTAGGTGTTATCCTTTGTAATATCTCTCATAGGCACCTTCTTCTCTTTTTGGCCATGGCTATCACCCTAGTGAAGGCCTTTGTCATCTCACACCTGAACAATTGCAATAAACTTTCAATGGGTTTCAAACTTTTGAAACCTCAAACTTTTCCCCATTATAATCCAATCTTTCTAAAACACAGATCTAACCATGTCAACCCCACTTCTCCTTTCAACAAACTCCAATGACTCCTTATCATCCCCAGGATGAAATGTAAAATGTTTTGTTTTTTCACTTAAAACCCGTTATAACCTCACCCCTTCCTGCCTTTTCAGTCTCACACTTTACCCCATCCCCCACATACTCTGTAATTCAATAAAACTGGTATCCTTTCAGTTTCTTGGACTAAACATTCTAATTCTTGCCTCCATACATTTTCTTTTTAAAAAAATAAATTTATTATTTATTTTAAACATTTTCCTTTATGAATCTTGAGTTCTAAATTGTCTTCCTCTTTCCAAATCCCCTCCAATCCACTGAAAGGCAAGTAAATGATATCAGTTTATATGTGTGAAATCATGCAAAACTTATTTCTGTATGACCCATATTGCCAAAAATAAAAATCAAAATAAATTAGAAAGTGAGAAAATTATACTTCAGTTTGCCCTCAGTGTTTATCAGTTTTCTCTCTGGAGGTGGATGGGAGTTTTTCATCATTAGTCCTTTGGAATTATCTTGTATCAGAGTAGCCAAGTCTTTCACAGTTGATTATCATTACAACATTGCTGTTACTATACTCAATGATCTCCTAGTTCTCATTTCATTTAGCATCAGTTCATATAGGTCTTGTCATATTTTTTCCAAAACCAACCCCCCTCATCATTACTTATAGCACAATAGTATTCCATCGCAGTCACATACCACAACTTGTTCAATCATTGCCCAGTTGGTGGGCATCCCCTCAATTTTCAATTCTTTGCCACCACAAAAAGTTGCTAGAATTTTTCTTATACATGTAGGTTCTTTTCCTTTTTCTTTGATCTTTTTGGGGCATAGACCTAGCAGTGGTATTGCTGAGTCAAAGGGAACAAACAGTCTTTTATGCTTTGGGAGAATAATTTCAAATTGTCTTCCAGAATATTTGGACCAATACACAACTCCACTAACAGTTTATTAGTATACCTATTTTTCCTCATACCTCCAGCCTTTGTCATTTCTGATAGGTGTGAGGCATAATACCCCAATAATTTTTGTTTTTATTTTTCTGATCAGTAGTGACTTAGAGCATTTTTCTGTGTGACTATTGAGAGCTTTCATTTCTTCTTCCAAAAACTGCCTGTTTGTACCATTTTTGGTCACAGTGTGCTGCAATACTGACTGGTGTCCAGCCTGGTGTCAAGACCTCTCCTACAGACCTCCTAAGTTGTCTCTTGTTGGCTTTGCTGCTCCCAAATTTAACTTGAGGAGTTATTTTTAAGTTGTTTGGAGGAGAATGTTGGGAGAGCTCAGCTGGGGCATTGCCTGTACTCTGCCATCTTGGCTCCACCAACTATGCTTTGTAATTATAAATTTTTTTAAAGTAATTGGGGTTAAGTAGCTTGCTCAAGGTTACATGGCTAGTCATTATTTATGTGTGGGTGCTCATTTTCTGAGGCCGGATTCGATCTCGGGTCATCCCAACTCCGAGGCCAGCGCTCTTACTCACTGTGCCACCTAGTCGCCCCTGTAATTATAAATTTTAATATCTCAGATCTGTATGTGACCAGGAGAAATCCACATTCCTGCCCTTAGTCATGACAATATATAAACCACCTCAGTCAGCTGAGAATTTTTTCTAGTTTTAAAGCTCATTGTAGAATAAATCAATCAATAAATATTTGTTAAGTATCTATGTACCAGGGAAAGACTAACATGAAATAATCCCTGCCCTCAAGTACCATACATTCCATTAGGGGAGACGACATGTACACATTTAAATAGATGCATAATAGATACAAAAACAAATATACAAGCCAGTTGGGGGGCAGGGAGGGATCTGGAAAGATCTCATTTAAAAGATCTTGCTCGAACTGAATTTTGATTAAAACCAGAACTTCTAAGTGGTAGGTGAGAAGGAATTGTATCACAGGCCTGGGGGACAGTGTGCAAAGGCAGAGGGCTAGGAGATAGAGTTATCTCTGAGGAGCTGCAGGTTAGGTCACTTCGGCTCGACCACTGAGTGGAAGAATGGGGGTCATATAGAATATAAGATTTTTTTCCAACCTTCCTTAGAAATCCATCACAGTGTTTAACAACTCATTGCTAGGAAATTCCCCTACACATCTAAACATATGATTCATATTGTATATTACCCATTCCTCTTTCACTTCCGTATTAGAAGTAGTTAACTGTTAGTCTCTTTTCTTGCTAAGGACTTTCATAGTTTCACCCTTCCCTTTTCCAGGAAAAATTATCCCAGTTCCTTTACCTTTTGTTTTGTAGGAATATAGATTCACTGGATTTAAAACAGCATATATATGAAATCATCAGTATGATTATTTTCCATATTAGTTTTTGGAATGGTAAACTGATATTTAGAATGGAACTTAGAAGTCATCTAATCTAACTTGTACCTAAACTGTCAATTCTATCTGCAAAGTTCCCAACAAGCAAATTTTACCAAGAATAAATAAAGAGCTCATTCATTTTTTATCTCCCTCAACTTTTAAACATATGGATTGCATGAGATGTAAAGGGGTAGTAGAATCTAAAATTATATTTATTTTAGACCTTAGGCCTAGGAATTGATAATTATCCCAAAGCAGAAATATTGTGATTGGGGTTGCCAAAAGAGGTCACTGCCACTCCAACTTTCTCCAAAAATGACTAGAAATGAGAAATGATAAAGGAACAGGCCACCAGAGGGCACAACAATTGAATTAAGAACTTCACTGAAGATACATCCTCTTTTTTGGAAATATTTTCTATACCGAGCTTTCCAAAGCTTTTTGATTTGGGGAGAGGCAGAGCCAAGATGGTGGAGAAGAGGCAAGACATTCCCTGAGCTCTCCCAAATTTCTCTAAGCTCTTTGCTTTGGAAATAATAACTGAAATATAATAAAAAAAAAAAACAGAATATTTGAGCTAAACAATTAGAATTTACCAGGCTTATCCATTTTCTTTAAAATAGTCTATTCTGTTCCCTGCTTTAGGAAGTTAAAAAATGAATGACATTTTATATCTATTCAAATATCAATTGTTACTCAATCTTTAAAAAAAAAAAAAAGATCCAGGTGACTCTTTCCAAGAAGCAATTTTATATTGACTCTAAATACACACTTACTAGAGAAGGTGCTGGCTAAAAAAAGCTTACCTTACCATGACCTTGGTCTAATCCTAGCTTTGCTGGAAGGCAGAAAGCCAAAATGACTAAAAGGCTTTGTGGGCTCCCATTGATAGGTTAGCACAAAGAACAGCCTGTCCCATAAGACTATGAGCAAACTAATTCTTCTTCTTTTTAAATTTATTTATCTATTATTAGTTTGCAACATTCGTTTTTATAAAATTTTGAGTTCATAATTTCCACCCCTCCTTCCCCTTTCCTATTCCCAAGACAGCATGCAATCTGATATAGGCTATACATATTAAACATTTCCAAATTAGTCATGTTGTAAAAGAAAAATCAGAACAGTAGAGAAAAACCATGAAAAAGAGAGAAAATAGTATGCTTCAATATGCATTCAGACTCCCCAGCTCTTTCTCTGGTTGTGGATAGCATTTTCCATCATGAGTCTTTTGGAGTTGTCTTGGATACTTGCATTGCTGAAAAGAATTGAGTCTAACAAAGTTGGTCATTGCACAATGTTGCTGTTACTGTATACAGTGTTCTGGTTCTGCTCACTTCATTCACCATCTGTTCATATAAGTCTTTCCAGGTTTTTCTGAAGTCTACCTGCTCCTCGTCTCTTATGCAATAATAGTATTCCATTACATTTATATACCATATCTCTTTCAGCCATTTCCCAATTGATGGGCATCCCCTCAGTTTCCAATTCTTTGACACCACAAAAAGAGCTGCTATAAATATTTTTGTATATGTGGGTCTTTTTTCCCTTTTATGATCTCTTTGGAATACAGACCTAGTAGTGGTATTACTGGATCAAAGGGTATGCACAGTTTTATAGACCTTTGGGCATAGTTCTAAACTGTTCTCCAGAATGGTTGAATCAGTTCACAACTCCACCAACAATGCATTAGTGTTCCAATTTTCCCACATCTTCTTCAATGTCTATCATTTCCCTGTTCTGTCATGTTAACCAATCATGTCAGGTGTGATGGTACCTCAGAATTGATTTAATTTGCATTTCTCTAATCAGTAGTGATTTAGAGCATTTTTTCATATACTTATGGATATCTTTAATTTCTTCCTCTGGAAACTGCTTGTTCATATCTGTTGACCATTTATCAATTGGGAAATGACTTGCATTCTTATAGATTTGACTTAGCTATCGATATATTTTAGAAATGAGGCCTTTATCAGAGACACTGACTGTAAAAAATGTTTCCCAGCTTTCTGCTTCCCTTCTAATCTTGGTTGCATTGGCTTTGTGCAAAAACTTTTCAATTTAATGTAATCAGAATGAAATATTGTACATTTCACAATGTTCTCTATCTCTTGTTTGGTCATAAATTCTTCCCTTCTCCAAAGATCTGGCACCCTTTATGTTTAAATCGTGTACCCATTTTGACCTTATCTTGGCATACAGTGTAAGATGTTGCAAACCAATTCTTCTTGCAGCAATCCCCCATCAAAGGTATCAGTAAACATTGTTCTAGGAGGGACCAAGGGACTTGTCCTTTTGTACCACAAGAAGATACAATCAAAGATCCAAGTAAATGCTCAGTTAATCAGGGAGCCCCTTTTATTAGCACTCCAACACAAATATTGTCTGTCCTTTTCATGAGTTCAGTAAATGGACCCCTCATTATGGTAGAGAGCTTTCATCAGAATCAGTAATCAGTCAACAAATGGGTAATAAGTGCCTATTATGTGGGAGGCACTGTGCTAAGCACTGGGGGCACAGAAACAGAAGTGAAATCAATTCCTACCCTCGAGGAGCTTATATTCTACCAGATTAATAAATTCTACCTCTGAAAAATACTAGTTGTGTGACTCTAGGTAAGACCCTCAACCTCTCAATGCTTCAAGCAGCTCTAACACTAAGATGCTACACTGGCAGGGGGTGTTCCTCACTGGGAATTCCCTAAATCTATAAACTCAATTAATCAACAGCCATTTATTAAGCACCTGTTATATGACACTTCCTGCTAGAGTCTGGAGTACAAAGACTTAACTCTAAAGGAACTTACATTCTCTTGAAATCACAGGTCAGATCCATAACAATTCTTGAGTCTATGGTAAGAATGAGATACATGGGCTGTCACACATAATCATAGTTTTCCCATACTCAGCAGTTAGTTCCCTTTCCCTGACAGTTCCCACAGCTGGCATTTGGGTCATTTTTAAGTGCTTGGAATTGAGACATTGTCAGGGGCAGGGAAGAAGAAACCCAAATTTATTTTGAAAGTCCCTTTCCCCATTTTCAGTGAGTGTTGCTTGTGGTCACCATGTTATACTTTTATCACAGCCCTATAAGACAGCAGTCTTCGATCTAACCCTTTCCTTCTGGTCATCGGAGTCTGAATTCTTCAAGATCAGACTCAGAAATTATAACTGCTTCTTGGGAAAGATTGAAGGCAAAAGGAGGAGGGGATGACAGAGAATGAGATATATAGATAATGTCATGAAAGCAATGACCATAAGCTTGGACAGACTTTGGGAGATAGTGGAGGACAGAAGGGCCTGGCATGCTGTGGTCCATGGGGCCGTGAAGAGTTGGACACAGATGTTAATTCCTGTTTTGTCTTCCTCTGTAGGGTGGCTTTAGTAGTGAGTGGGGACATCACGGTGGACTCCTCCTTTGTGAATGTCGGCCAAGAAGTCAGTTTTGAAACTGAAGCAGGCCTGGAGTTTATATCCACAGTGCAGTTTTCACAGTATCCCTTCTTGGTCTGCATGCAAATGGACAGACAGGAGGCACCCCTCAGGTAAGAAGCAAGGGAGGTTTTTCTTTTCTTTTGGTCCATACTTGTGAATTTGGTAGTGTAGGGGACATCGTACAAAGAAAGTCTTTCAAATAATGTAGATATCATCAGTGCCTGCTTGGCAACTTACATTCTTAATGAGCTATCTAGAGCAAAGAGAGGCTAAGTGACCTTTGCCCTGCATTGCACAACCAGGAGAGTGGGTCGGTCAGAATTTGACTTTGGGTCTCCCTGAATGAGAAACTAGTTCTCTATTCAGTACACCACACTGAAATTGTTGATCAGAGAACCCCTTTTATTAGCACTCCAACACAAATATTGTCTGTCCTTTTCGTGAGTTCAGTAAATGGACCCCTCGTTATGGATAGAGAGCTTTCCTCAGAATTAGTAATCAGTCAACAAAGGGTAATAAGTGCCTGTTATGTGGGAGGCACTGTGCTAAGCACTGGGGGCACAGAAACAGAAATGAAAACCATCTGAAACCATCAGAAATCTCCATTGTTTTGAACACTTAGTTTTGGAACTAAGGGTCAAGTGGGGTCTACTGGAAGTATCACACAACTCCTCTAAGGGACTGCATCACCTTAGAAGAGAAGAGGGCACTGGTTAGTCCTATGGTTGAATTCTTTAAGTATATTAAAAAACAAAAATTAAATAAATGGGAGTGGCCTACCCAGCCATGCAGTTGGTGCAGGTTCAGAATTCTGCCCAAGAATCTCCAATGTTGTCTTGGAATAGCATTCTTGAGGGGCTGTCTGAGCCACTTGGGATGGCCAACATGAACACCCAGATAAAGATGGGAGCTTAAGAAATGAGGGCTGGGGAACATGGGAGAGGTCTCAGAGCTTTGAGGCGTGTGTGTCTGCATATATTGTAAAGGGAGGAGAGGGAGAAACCAGTCTTTTCTTGATGATTTATTTCATATATGGATATATTGAGAGGCAACATGGTGCAGTGGGTAGAGTCCAGAGGGCCTGGGCTTCTGTCCTGCCAGTCTGCAGTGGTTGAGGGAGTTTCGTACACATGTACATGCATGTGCATGTCAGTACACACATGTATACAGTGTAGTGTGATGGATTGTATGTGTGTACCTGTGTGGATGTATTCACACATAGGTACACTTACATATATTACATATACACATGTATATGTATAGAGCACTTTTTACTGATGGAGGAACTGAGGCAGAGAGAAGTTTCATGACTTACTCAGGGTCACATAGCCAGTAAGTATCAAAGGTAGGATTCAAACTCAGCTCTTCCTCTCTCAAAACCACCCCAACTCTGTCCACCTTGGGATCCCATCCAAAGGGAAAAAAAGATACTCTGTCTCAGATCACTTTGGAGACTAAGCTTTGGGTCTGAGCTCTATAACCTAAATCAGTCAGTGGGGGTGAAGAGAAACCGTCCATTTGGCATGTTGGCTAGGGAATGTAACTTTAAAATGGATTTTGCAGGCGATATGTGACCAAGTATGAAAGACTTTCAACGGGCAAGGGTTACGTCTCTCAAAAAGGAAAAGAAAAGCTGTCCCCAGGATCGGAATTCCCTCTTCATCAAGAGAACTCTGACATGTGCAAGGTGGTCTTTGCCCCTCAGGCTGAGAGCTCTTCAGATGGCTGGTTTTGAACCTGACACCTGATAGATTTCACTTGAATCTGTGTGTCCCTGTGGGAGACACGGGGTGCCATGGCCCAGTACCTGCTCACAGAGAGCACAGTGTTTACATGTTTGTGTATATTTAAGATTTTTGTAAAAAGCTAGGGGGAAAAAATAACTGAGTCAGTCAATTCTGGTGGCTCCTCAATGATGTTCTGGGTCAAACAACCACAAAAAGGATGAAATTTTCCAAGTCGTTTCTGGTTTCTAGAACTTTTTCCTTGTACTCATTTGCTCCTGGCCTGATGTAAAAAGAGCTTTGCTAACAACCAGATGTGCTATTTGTAAATGCACTTAAAGGAGTCAAGTTTTTCAAGCAATTTTCAATTAAGATATTGCAAAGCATTTTCTTAACAACATGTTAAATTCACAACTTTTTTTAAACCAACTAAATTGTCTAATCAAGAAGAAACAGGCTGCTGTTTTTTATGAGACTTTTTATGACCTGTATCACTAATTAATATTTATCTATTTGGTTCTTAAGTTTATTTTTTTATTTTCAGTGTTATGGGTAGTAGGCATGCAGAGCTAAATGATGGAATCTTGTATCTCTGCAGACCATGGGTGATTTTTTTTCTCAGAGGAATCCTTTGGTTATTATCGTTCACCCCCTCCATAGAACAATGGGACTTGGGCTATAGGTACTGGAAAAGTCCATTTTTACACTGTCCTTCAAAGGAAATCCTCTTACATCGGTCCTTTGGATTTCATTGCTTCACTTGGTTTGGTCCCCAACATCCCTTGCATCTGTCTGCTCCTTTCCACTCACATAGCCACCATGATGAGGGTTTGGACCTTCATCAGTCCTCACCTCGACTGTTCCAACAGCTCCCTAATTGGACACACTTCTCCATTCCATTAACTACCCCAATCTTCCGAAGACACAGGTCTGACCCTGATCATGATTATGTAACTCTCCTCCACCCTCAGACCGTCAATGGCTATCTAGGATAAAATGAAAATCATTCAGCTTGACCCATAATGCCCTTTGCAGTCTAGTTCTGGTCTAACTTTCCAAACACCCCATATTACTCCACTTCATGCAGTATTTTCTAGCTAAAATGTCTTTTTATTTTCTCAACTTGGCATCCCATCTGCCCTATATCTTTGCAGAGCTCCTCCCTGCCCCCACCCCATGCCAATTGCACTCCCTCCTGGTCTTTGTCTCATCTTGCTAAGGACTCTTACCCTCCTTCCAGGCTTACCTCATGTGCCTTCTCCTACAGAAATCATTCCTCAACCCCCTACCTGTTAGTACCAGCTCCTTCATCAGACTAACTTGTCTTTACTCATATGTTTCTTTGTCTCCCCCAGTAGAATGTAAGCTCTTCAAAAGCAGGGACTGTTTTTCATTTCTGTTTCTAGATCCCCAGCATCCCAGCACAGTGCCTTACACATAGGAGGTGTTTATTAAATGTTTGTTGAATTTAAATGAATCGACAGCAGTTTGCTGCCACAAGGTGCAGACTTACAGAAGTGGTCAGAGCATTTGCTTTAATATGCATGTATGAACTACAGACCTGAGAAACTGAGAATCTGAACTTCTGGACAATGAGACCAGAGAATGAATTATCTGTCTCCACAAGAATAAAAAGGGAATATTCACTGGTGTCTTTTTTTCAATAAACTCTCCACATACACGTGATAGAGAAGCACAGCCCCAACTCCAGCATCATCTGGGGATTTCAAAATGGTAACAGGAAGCATCCTTGGCAGCCAGTGGACATGCTCTTAACCATCAGGTGACTCCTCAGGACCTGAGAGCACCTCTTAGTATACCCTGGAGTGTGGAGTCTGCACAGATTCCCAGCCCTCTGTCATTCTCACAAAGGAAGTGAGCCCAGCTCTGCCTCTGGCTCAGCAGCCAAGCCAGCTTATCAGTCTAGAGGGTGTGTTTCTTGGGATTTATCCAGTCCAAATGAGTTCTGCTGTAAAACCTGCATCTTGTCTGAACTGGTGCAACATCACTGAGTGCTATGTATCTTGGTCAGTCTTGGTACAATAGAACCATACACCCATAGGAACAGACAGGCCCATAGGGCTTCATAGACTCATCAGTTTAGAGTTGGAAGGGCCCTTAAAGGTCACCTTGTCCATTTTACAGATGAAGAAACAGGCTCAGAGAAGTAACTTGTCTGAGATCATTCAGGGCCAGAATTCAAATTTAGCTCCTCTGCCTAGGAACCTGTCATAGAGGAACAATAAGAAGGGGGAAAATGTCTGTTTACTGTGCGATTGTGTACCTTCAGTCTCACCCAGACCCAGGTAGTGTCCAGATAAAACAAAGGCCACTCAAGGAAAGCACAATCCTGTCTAGGTAACCCCTTCCATCCACTTGGCTTGTAAGAAGGTGAAGATAGCTCCCAGCTAACATTTGACTCACGGCATCTAATAGGACTGGCCATTATGTAAAGAATCAGGAACTCATTCTGAGATTCAGTTCCTCCTTCTTAGGGGCCTGGGCTGCAGACCAGGTGAAAACGCATGCTCTTAGAAGGGGTATTTTTACATTCAGAGTCCTGTTGCTGTCGGCAACGTTCACTGTTTCTTCTGACAGCTGGCTCATCCCAGGTGAAGCAGGATGTGGGCAAGGGCAGGGCTGACTGGGATGAAACTCTCTGCATCCTTCCCATCCTGTACATTTCTCCCCCTTGAGTCCTCCAGGTTAAATTCCTGGTGACTGAGGTAGCTTCCAAACTCTTTCTCAGTCTCTAAGACCTTGACCTTAACCCAGCATCCTTGTCCTGCTGCCTTATCTCTTGGTTGCCACAAACAGAAGTCTCCCTGTCTGTGCAACAGAGGGAGTGATGGGAGGGGAGAAAACAAACAAAACAAAGGGACAGTGGCTACACTAGTATACTTTCAGTGCCTGTTATACAGCAGGCATTTAATAGATGCTTATTGATTGATCTAATTATACATTTAGAATGAGATGTGATGTAACATACATGAAAACCCTTTTAGATTCTTTTTTTTTTTTAATTTGAGTCTCTCGTTTCTATTAAGAGATTAAATGTAGTCACTAACCGTTTGAATTCCTGCCAGTCCATAGAAGTCTTAGTAGCAACAGAAACCAACCCACAAAGCACTTTTCCTCCAGCTAAATGAGATCCTGGATAAAACAGAAGCTGGGAATAAGTCCTTCCCAGGGTTGGATGCACTTGAAAGGGCATTACAATCCCAGTTATCTCTGGCCTTTGTGACTGCCAACCCTACTGCTGAAGTAATGCAGAACAAGGAATCTGGTTTTTAAAATGGAAAAAAAGGAAGTGGTGGTAGGGTGAGAGTGTGTGTGTGTGTGTGTGTGTGTGTGTGCACGCGTGTGCGCGCGTGTATTGGGTGTGGGAGGGGTAGGGAAGTGGGGAGAGCCATTGGAAGAAAACACCATTTTATCCCTCACCTAGAATTAGAAACTCAGTGTAGTAAGAAATCTGTGTGCTTTGGGGGAGGGTAGGGCCAGAATCCTGTGTATCTTTAAAATAGGAATAATGAGAACTTAATTCAAAATAACACTGGCAGTGTTCTGGAATACTCCCGCAGGCTATCCAGGGAGCAGCCTAGAGGAGCTGAGGCAGGGCCCCCAAAGTGCTGATCTAGCCTTGAGGGTGGGGGCATGGGGAAGGATTAAATTACTCCTTGAGAGAATTTGGATCAACAAACGATACTTAGCATTTATTTATAAGGTACTCTGGGAAATAGGATCACTAGAGTCTAGAGTGAGCCTTACCTCTATTTTAGTGGGAAAAACAAGGAGCAAAGAGAGATGAGGTGGACCTTCCAAGGGCAAGGTCAAAGCTAGAGATGGTCATTCTGGACCTTGCCCATAGTCCTCTCAGCTCTGCCCACTGGACTGACATTAGGCCAATTCATTTCATTCTATTTCATGTGAAGTTGCTTTGGGGCACTTAGAACTATAGAGGGGTGTGGTGAGCCAACTCAAATTAGCCCAGTGTTAGAATTCTTAGTTATCAGCATGATTTTATCTTAATCTATTGTTTTATTGATTTCTAGACAATAAGCAATTGGACTCACATATAGCCCCTACAGAGGAGGCATAGGGTAGTACAGCTGGCATTGGGAAGACCTGAGTTCAAATTCTGCCTCTGACACACACTAGGCATATGATCCCAAGCAGTGGCCTGATCTATCATTGCCCCTTGTGGTTTGTGGTTTGTCCTTCGTTCTCAGAGAACCATAACATCAGGGAGATGATGACATGACTTGCAAGTAAATTGGATTTGAACTAGAGAAGGCTGTGCAAGGTCACCAGCCTCACTTTCTCCTCCAGAGCCATCTGGGTCCAGTGATCAGATATTCATCAGGACAACTGGAGATGGCCCAGGATGTAATGGGAGACCCTGGCCCTTTTAGGCTGAGGCCTTTTCAGGTTCGCACTTTGAGTGAGTCCACACCCATAAAGAAATGAGCCAAGGGATGGTCCCTTTAAAAACAATAATTTTAAAAATCAAACTGGAGAGCTGCTAGGTGGCGCAGTGAATAGAGCACCTGGAGTCAGGAAGACCTGAGTTCAAATCCAGCCTCAGACACTTAACACTTACTAGCCGTGTGACCTTGGGCAAGTCACTTAACCCCAATTGCCTTGCCTTCACCCCTCCAAAAAAAAAGAAAAGAAAAGAAAATGGCAGAGGTGGGGTACAGGCTAAAAGAGAAACAGTTACTATTTACATTCACTCTGAGGCCCAAGGACCCAAAAAGCAACCATTAGATCTATTGTCTAAATCAGAGAGATTCTGTGTGAGTTGAGTTTAAGGCTATGTCTTTGAGAAGGAAACCTAGCCAGTAAATGCCAAGTTAATTAGGTAGCTTTCAACCACCAAAATTTACCTTCATTTTGTCAGAACACCCTCAGGTAGGAGGAGGGGAGAGGATGGGAGAGGAGAGGAGACAGAGGAGATGTCATGCTGGTTCCTCATTCAGACAACTTGAACTACTCACAGACTGTGGTTTGTCCTTCATTCTGGAAGAGAACCATGACATCAGGAAGATGATAACTCCCTAAGAGTTGGTGCAGATCTGCAACGTTTCCTTGGTAGTAGTTCTTTTTACTAATGAAATTATGGAAGGAAGGAAGGAAGGAAGGAAGGAAGGAAGGAAGGAAGGAAGGAAGGAAGGAAGGAAGGAAGGAAGGAAGGAAGGAAGGAAGAGAAAGAATGAAAGAAAGAAAAAGAAAAAAATCCCCAGCACATTCACTTCTGGAACCTCCAACATTAAGTATAAGGGGAATTCCTAATGAACAAAGTACTAAGAAGTAATAATGAATTATTCAGAGTACCTTCATAGTTATATGGTTCCAGCTCCTTATCTTAATGAAATCATGTGAAGAGAAATGAATACCCAAGGTCATATTTGATGAACATAGGATCATTATGTCTAGAACTAAAAGGCACCTGAGAAGCTAACCCCTTCATTTTACAGATGATAAAACTGAGACCTGGAAAGGTTTAAGTCACTCACCAAACATATAGCAAATGGCAGGATAGCATGGGAACCCAGGCTTTCTGACCCTACATTCAATACTCTCTACTGCACCCTGATACCTCTTCCATATTCTTCCCTTCCCACATCCTACTTCTCAATCAATCTCTTCCTTTAATCTTTAACTGAAAACAGAGAAGATAGTGTTCCAGGCATGGGGGACAGCCAGATAGAATGCCTGTAGATGAGGGACGTAGCACCTTATTTGTGGAACAACCAAGAGGCCAGAGTCACTGGATCAAAGAAAACATGGTGGGTGGTAAGGTATAAGAAGACTGGAAAGGCAGGAGGAAGCTGGGTTATGAAGGCTTTTGAATCACAGAGTATTTTGGATTTGATCCTGAAATAATAGGGAGCCACAAGAGATCAGACCTCCCTTTAGGAAAGTCACTTTGTTGGCTGAATGGAGCATGGATTGGAGGCAGCAGACCCACTAGCAGACTCTAACAATAACCGAGGCATGAGGTAATGAGAGTCTGCACTAGAGTGGTGGCAATACCAGAGGAGAGAAGAACGTATATTAGAGAGATATTGAAAAACCAAGAGATTAGATATGGGGGATGAGAGAGTGAGGAGCCCAGGATGACTCCTAGATTACAAGCCTGACAGACTGGAAAGATGGTGTTGCCCTCTACATTAATAGGGAAGCCAGGAGGGAGGGAGGGCTTAAGGGAGAAACATAAAGCATTCCGTTCAGGACATGTTGAGTTTAAGATGTTAACTGGACATCCAGTTTGAGATGAAAGGCATTTGGAGATGCGAGATTAGAGGTAGATTTGAGATCAGCATCATAGAGTAAGTGGTCAGCTTGTCTTTGCTTGGAGAGCTCCAGTGAGGGAGGCAGCCTTTCATACCCCAGGATATCTCTCATTGCTGGGACATTGGATTTTTACCCCTAATATCAAACCTAAATGTACCTCTTTGCAGCTAACACTCATTCCTCCAACTACCATCTTCTGTAGCCAAGCAAAAGTCTCTTCTACATGAAATCCATGCAAATATTTAAGGACTGCTCTGGCATCATTCCCAGAGCTTTCTTTTCCTCTTTGGAAAGAAAAACAGAGGCACAAGAATTCAGCAGGTCTGCCTCTATATGGAATGGTTTAAGAACTATCCCAAAGGGAGGTAGAGGAATAGGGAAGCCATTGCCACTTGGGACCACAGCTAAAAGAATGGATCCCAGAAAGAGGATTTGTAAATCATTTACTACCTGTGTGACTTAGGCAAAGCATGTCTTCCCCTAGGCTACAGTTTTCCTACATGTAAAATGAAGGAATTGTGCTAGACATCATCTGTTATCCTGTCTAACTGGACATCTATGAGCCTCTTATCCTAGGTACCCTTCTCAGGTGTGCCAATGTGGTTCCCTTTTCCATTTCCCTTCTCACTGGAAATCAAGGGGATGTAAGTGTCCTAAAAGCTCCCAGTTGCCTCCTACTCATTGGATTTTCTCCAACATCCCTGGAGATAACTTCTGATGTATTTTCCTGCCCTGAGAACCTTCAAAGGACAGCCTATCAAGAAAGAAAGAACACTAGACTTGGGGACAAGGTTTGAACCCAGCACTAACATCTATTAACTGTGAACTTGAATATGAAACCATATAATTTTCCTAAGCCTTCATGGATTAGCAGATCAAGGGAATGATATTTTAGTTTACCTAGTCTTAACAAAGCATTTGACAAAATCTCTCATATTATCCTTATGGAAAAGCAAGAAAGAAGTGAACTAAACATTATAGTTAGGTGAATGCAATACAGTTAGGTGAATTCAAAACTGGTTGAATGACAACTAAAGGGTAATCATTGACAGTGATAATGTCCTTGTGGAAGATGAGCAGCAGTGGACATCCTTGTGGATGTGTGCTTGACTCTGGGCAGTTTAACATTTTATCAGTAGTTTGGATGAAAGAATAAATGGAATGCTTATTATACTGACCAATGACACCAATGGAATGAGGATCCAAAAAGACTCTGGCAGATTAGAACACTGAGCTGAATTGCATAAGATGAAATTTTATAGAGATACTTGTACTTGGCTTCACAAGAAAACCAACTTCAAAAGAATAAGATGGGAAAGGCAAGGTTAGACAACAGATGTATAAAAAAAATCTGGGGAGTTTAATGAACTGTAAGCTTAGTATGAATTGACAGAATAATATGGCAGCCAAAAAAGTGAATTCGATCTTCAACTATATTAAAAGGGAGGCAGAAGTCCAGGACTGGGGAAGTGATCATCCCACTGTTCCCTACTCAGGTCAAACCACATTTGGTATACTATATTCAGCTCTGGGCATGACATTTTAGGAAGCACAATAATAAACTGGAGGATGTCCAGAGGAGAGAGAAAGGATGGGGAAGAGCCTTCAGCATGCCATATAAGGATTTATTGAAAGAACTAGGGATGTTGGGCTTTATTTTGTTTTTTACTTTGTTGATGACTTTTTCCTTTTATTACTATAATAATTCCCCATAGTCCCATCCTGGTCTTTCCCTCCATTAAATACTCCTGTAACAAAGAAAAGTATTTACATAAAACTAACAGACCCAGCAACCCTATCAGATAACAGATATATATATATATATATATATATATATATATATATATATATATACCTCATTCATAGTGGTCTCTACAGAGGTTTCATCATCAAGAAATGGGGATGTTTGGACTATAGAAAAGAACACTTCAGAGATGTGACAGCTGTCTCTAAATACTTGAAGTATTGTAAAATGGAAGGGAATTGGTTTGTTCTGCTAGACTCCAGAGGACAGAAATGGGAGCAAAGAGGTAAATTTTGGCTTGTTGCATAGAAAAACTCCATAATGGAGAAGGGATGGATTCTACTCCTTGAAAATCTTAAACCAAGGGGAGATGCTATAAAGAGGCTTCTTGTATTTGTGTGGCTTGGACTGGGTGGCATTTGAGGACTCTTTCAACTCCAAGATTCCACGATTCTATAGATATAGAGATAATAACCCACAAACCACCTCATCGGGTTGTTGTGGGGAAAGTACTTTGTAAACATTAGTGACATTATTATTTGAAAATTGTCATATTACATTAGGGTTATTCTGGGATTGTCATGGTAAATGTACAGGAGGTTTAACAAAGTTCTGCCCATTTTCCCTAAATTAGTGAAATTCTCTAAATAAGTGTCTCTTGAACTGATTGCTTCTCCAGCAGGAATGAGTCATTGAGGATCCAGGGATTTGTGTTCTTCTTAGTCTGGGAAAATACTGGACTGGATTTGAGCTAGAGGCAGAGTTTCTTCCCTGACAGAAACTTTGGTTTTGGTTTATAATTCAATTTTATTTCATTTTCAAACAAAGATCTTCCATCTCTCCCTCCTATCCCCATTGAGAAAACAAGAAATACAAAATTTCCCGATAAAAATATGTGTAGGTCGGAGGCGGACTGAGGACGGAGGTGCTGAGCTATGGCCGATATGCAAAATCTGGTGGAGAGGTTGGAGAAAGCAGTGGGCAGACTAGAAGCGGTATCCCATTCCCCTGGCATGCACGGAGGGTGTGGAGACAGTTCTCCGAAAGGAGGAGTAGCTCCGTATGTGGAAGTTTTTGACTCTCTGCTTGCTGGCCCAGTAGCAGACTATCTAAAGATCAGCAGAGAAATTGGGGGAGATGTTCAAAAACATGCTGAGATGGTCCACACAGGTCTGAAGATTGAGCGCTCTCTTCTGGTCACAGCCTCTCAATGCCAGCAGCCCGATGGGAATAAGCTTTCGTCTTTCTTGGCACCTATCTCTGAGCAGATCCAGGAGGTTCAGAACTTTCGGGAGAAGAACCGAGGCAGCAAATTGTTCAATCATCTGTCTGCTGTCAGCGAGAGTATCCCTGCTTTGGGCTGGGTGGCCATGGCACCAAAACCTGGCCCTTATGTGAAGGAAATGAATGATGCTGCCATGTTTTATACAAACCGGGTGCTTAAGGAATTCAAAGATGTGGATAAGAAGCATGTGGACTGGGTAAAAGCTTACTTGACTATCTGGACTGAGTTACAGGCGTACATTAAGGAGTACCACACCACTGGCCTAGCCTGGAGCAAAACGGGACCCACAGCAAAAGAACTGAGCAGCACATTGTCAGGCCCCTCAGCTGGATCAGTCCCTCCTCCCCCACCTCCTGGACCTCCTCCTCCACCCATCCCCACTAGCTCTGGCTCTGATGAGTCTGCTTCTCGGTCGGCACTCTTTGCTCAGATTAATCAGGGAGAGGGCATCACACATGCTCTGAAACACGTATCAGATGACATGAAGACTCATAAGAATCCGGCCTTAAAAAGCCAGAGTGGACCCGTGCGCAGCGGCCCCAAGCCTTTCACAGCTCCCAAGCCAGCTGGTGGAGCTGCTCCCAAACCAGCTGCCAAGAAGGAACCCCCAGTGCTCGAGTTGGAGGGCAAGAAATGGAGAGTGGAAAACCAGGAGAATGTTTCCAACCTAGTGATAAATGACACAGAGCTGAAACAAGTGGCTTACATATACAAGTGTGTGAATTCTACACTTCATATCAAGGGCAAAATCAATTCCATCACATTAGATAATTGTAAGAAGCTTGGCCTGGTGTTTGATGATGTTGTGGGGATTGTGGAGATCATAAACAGCAAAGACATCAAAGTTCAGGTGATGGGTAAAGTGCCAACTATTTCCATCAATAAGACAGATGGCTGCCATGTATACCTGAGCAAGAGTTCACTGGACTGTGAGATAGTCAGTGCCAAGTCTTCTGAGATGAACGTCCTCATTCCCACAGAAAGTGGCGACTTTAATGAGTTCCCTGTCCCTGAGCAGTTCAAGACACTGTGGAATGGGCAGAAGTTGGTTACCACAGTGACCGAAATTGCTGGATAAGGAGCGTGCCACTGGGTCCTGTGCCCTCCCCCCCCAAACCATGGGATACACCTGCATTCAGATGATTCTCTTCTAGATTTCCTCTACCTTTCTGCTCTTAAAGGCTTCTCTTTCCTTGGAGAAGTACAGCTACCTGCCTTCACTGAATATACCTCAGGCTGAGATATGGGGTGGGGCAGCAGGTCAGTTGGGCATCTGCATGTGATCTGCAGGAAGGTGCATCTTCTCCATGTCAGCTTGAACCACACCACTAATCCCTCCTTGGTGAACTCAAGACCCTTTCGGATGGGCTTCAGCTTTGGGAAGGGGGATACAAATGGCTCCCTCTGGATGAATGGACCAGGTTATTCCTGCAAGGGTCAGGCCTTTTGGTAATGCTTTTCAGGAAGGTAGTGGAAGCTGACGTGTAACCCCAGCTAGATATTCTAACCAAACTAATTCACTGGCACCAAGTGATGTTCCTGGGCCCTGGTGACATGGCTGCCCTGGACCAAAGGCCGACACTCGGGCACAAAGCATTCCAAGCCGACTTGTTTCCTTGTTAGCATTCCTTTTATCCATGTTATCTTCTCATTCTGTCTGTGCCATGCCAGGAGGTTCCCTTGTACCAGCTGCCAGAGGAAGTCGGGGCTACAATAGACAGCCCACCCTACAGCAGTTAGGTGAAAGCTGGGTCCTCTTCATGTGAGCCTTTGGGGTGTTAGCCAAGCACCTCCCTTCAGAAAAGTTTTTTTAAAAATCATTCCAAGGAATCTGGCATTCCTTCTTCCCTTCCATTGACTATTATGAATCTTGACAGGTGCCTGTCATCTATTCTCTTTCAGAATTGTCTTGGCTCATGCCACATTTCTTGGCGCCCGCCTTTTCCTTGTCCCTAAACGGTTTGACTTTTTCTTGGCTGGGAGGCTTATGGCTTTTGTTTATATCCTGAACAGAAGCATGAAGCCTCCAATACAGGCTGTTGCATGGGCTTGAACTTGATGGTTTCAGGCCTTGAATAGCTTTTCCTATGTATAAATGGTTTTTATTTTCCCTTTAGAATATTTACTAAAATATGCAATTTTTTTTAAATTTTTGGCGGGGGGGACTGTCCTGTGACTTCTACCCATTCCTGAGGCTTGTGGGAATAAACCTTTATGTACTTAAAATTATACAAAAACTAGAATAAAGTTAATGCCAACTTGGAAAAAAAAATATGTGTAGGTCATGGAAAACAAATGTCCACATTGGTCACATCTTTAAAAAATGTCTCAATATGCATTTTGAGTCTACAACTTCTCTATTGGGAGGTGGACGGCCTGTTTTCTGGAATCCTGGTTGATGGTTGTGTTGATCAGAATTTCTGAAATTTTTTCAAAGTTGATTGTCGTTATTATATTGTTGTTATTGTACAAATTCTTCTTCTGGTTCTGCTTCCTTCACTCTGTATCAGTTCATTATCAGTTCATTAGATTTTCCTAGGATTCTGTGGAACGATTTCCTTCATCATTTTTTTCTGCATGATAGTATTCCATCACCTTAATTTATATTTCCCATCCTGGGTGCCTTCATTTTCCTTCTAAGTTTTGCCCTCCCTTATTTTTCAGACTTCCCTACTGATGCTTGGGGGAGGGGAGGGTCTGGGCTTGGGGCCCAGGGTATTCAGTTGCTTACACTGAGTCATAAGACAAGGAACTACTGCTCTGGAAGGACCAGTATCCTGGGAGGAGGCCAAGATTCAACAGCCTGGGTTGGAAATCAAGAGACCTTGTCTAGTCCTTGCTCTGACACTAACTCTTGGCCTCTGTTTCTTTCTGTATAAAATGAGGGAGGTGGACAAGGTTGTCTCTAAATCCTCTTTCAGCTGCAACAGTCTATGAGAGTATGAAATCTGGGCTCTATTGGACTTCACACCTTGATTCCATGAGTGTTTAACTTGCCACCTTCTGTGACCTTGGACAAGTTTCTTCCTTTTATTAAGGGTCTCATGTTCCCACTCTATAAGATTAAGCTTGATTGGATGTTTCCCATGGTTACTTTCACCTCCAACATGATTCTGCGCACTTTGAGGAGGAAAAGCATTGCTTCAAGCAATCTTTCAGACTTTTCCCTCAAAGCTTCTGTTTATTGTAAGCATGCCAGCCCTACAACCCAGGATCCCCAGTAAGGATTCAAGTGTAAAGAAACAATTTACCTTAGCACCTACTGGTCATGAACAATTAACACATAGGATCATAGATTTAAAATTGGGAGGGAACTTGGAAGCCATGCTCATTCTGCCAATGAGGAGACTGAGGCACAGAGACCTTAAGAGGCATATATGTTGAAGGTGTCATATATGCAGAGTCTGCAGTGAGATTTGAACTGAAGTCTTACTAATTCCAAGTTCAGCATTGTATTTATTAGTATATGTGTGTCACTTCTGCCAGATGGGCCAGAAGTGGGGGAGAAGGTAAACTCCCAAGGAAAAGCTTCCCATGGTGGGGCATGGCCTCTCTGCTCTTCAGATGAGTATGCCTTATGTAATCACGTCCCTGGGCATCTATTGTGACCATTTTCAAAAGTATAGAAAAGTGCAGCTTTGGCTCTGTTTACAGCTCCCCTCTGAGTGAGTCAGCATAAACATTTTTCATATGTAAAGAGTTGGTCTTAGAAAGGCTAAATGGGGGCAGCTAAGTGGCACAGTGAATAGAGCACTGGCCCTGGAGTCAGGAGGACCTAAGTTCAAATTTGGCCTCAGACACTTAATACTAGCCATGTCACCTTGGGCAAGTCACTTAACCCCAATTGCCCTACCTTTCCCCCTCCAAAAAAGCAAAAAAAATGGCTAAATGACCCAATCATAGTCACATAACTAGTAAATTTCAAAGCTAGGCCTCAACCTCAGATCTTTAGCCTTTAATCTGGACCTCCAGAGGCTATGCCCTCCATTATCAACACTCAGGTGGAGTTACTCCCACCCAGCTCTGGCACTCAACTCAGAGTCAAGCGCCAAAAGACTGGTCCTCATTGGTGAGTGAACCCCACTGAGTGGAAACTCACCTATGACACTTAGATGGGCACAAGCCATGATTAGAATCCCATCTTTCCATCCACCAGGAAACCTGGGCCTTCTGACTTCTGTTGGAATCCTGGCCTGCTACCATACATATAAACCCCTATGCCCTTTCTACACATTTCTACTTCTTGCTCTGGGAACAGGTATCAACATATTATTACCATTGCTGGGGTGGCAGGGGGGGAGCAGAGCCAAGATGGTGGCATAGAAGCAGGAAAACTCTCTGCACTCCCCCCATAACCACCTCAAATACCTATAAAAATGACTCTAAACAAACTTTAGGGCTACAGAATCCATAAAGTGACAGAGAAAAATAAATCTCCTGCTGAAGGCAGCCTAAAAGGCAGACAGGAAGGGTCCATTGCAGCACACTGGCAGCAGAGCAGAGCCCAGCCATGCATGAGCCCATGGTTTTAGCCTCAGGGTGGCCTAACCAGCTACGGCTAGGGTGGCATCAGGAGAGTAGACCACCAGCAGCTGTCACAGTTTCCAGAATTATCAACCCATAAATGCCAAAGACAAAGTGAGAAGTCAGTGTGGACTTTGGGAACAGGGGGTCTGAGAGTGAAGTCTGGCCTTTGCACCCTGAGGGAGAAGTGGCTGAGGCACAGTGGCCGCCATGGTGTTTGTTGCTGCTTCAGAGCTCCTGACCTGCAGATTGTAGGGGGACAAAGCAACCATTCTGAGGGGTAATTGCTCTCGTTTAACCTGCTTAGATCTGGATCATTGTCTAGGGTGGAGATCCCTTGGGTGTGTGACCAGGTGCCAGAGCCAGTGGAGGCTTCAGAGAGGGCACCCAACTAATAGCTCTGGCAGCTGAAAAAACCCCAGCGATTTGGGACAAAGCTCTCCTCTCTGAAAGCAGAGTTCTACTGTGGCAAAAAAGCTCAACCATCAAGTAATTGAGTGGCAACATGAGCAAGCAAAGGAAGCAAAGCAAGCACAACAATCTGACTTTAGATTCCTATTTTGGGGACAAAAAGGATCAAAGCATGGAACAGAAGGAAGACAGCAAAGTCAGAACTCCTGCACCAGAAGCTTCAAAGAAAAATATGAACCAGTCACAGGCCAAAGAGGAGCTTAAAAAGGATTTTGAAAACCAAATAAGAGAAGTAGAGGAAAAATTGGGTAGAGAAATGAGAATGATGAAAGAAAATCATGAAAAGAGAGTCAACAACCTGACTGAAGAAAATAACACCTTAAGAATAGACTAACTCAAATGGCAAGAGTCTCAAAAAGGCAACGAGGAGAAGAATGCCTTAAAGAGTCAAATTTGCCAGGTGAAAAAAGAATCTCAAAAGGTCACTGAAGAGAATAATTCCTTCAGAATTAGATTGGAGCAAATGGAAGCTAGTGACTTTATGAGAAATCAAGATACTATTAAACAGATTGAAACAAATGAAAAAAATGGAAGACAATGTGAAATATCTCATTGGAAAAACCACTGACCTGGAAAATAGATCCAGGGGAGATCATTTAACAATTATTGGACTACCTGAAAGCCATGAACAAAAAAAGAACCTAGAAATCATCCTTCAAGAAATTCTCAAGGAAAATTGCCCTGATGTTTTAGAACCAGAGGGCAAAATAGAGGTTGAAAGAGTCCACCTATCACCTCTTGAAAAAGCTCCCAAAAAGAAAACTCCTAGGAATATTATAGCCAGATTCCAGAATTCCCAGATCAAGGAGAAAATATTACAAGCAGCCAAGAAGAAACAATTTGAATATTGTGGAAATACAATCAGGAGCAGCTTCTACACTGAGGCATTGAAGGGCTTGGAATATGATATTCTGGGGGTCAAAGGAACTGGGATGAAAACCAAGAATCACCTACCCAGCAAAACTGAGTATCATGTTTCAGGGGAAAATATGGTCATTTGGTAGAATAGAGGACTTTCAAGCATTCTTGATGAAAAAAACAGAGTTGAATAGAAAATTTGACATTCAGATACAAGAAGCAAGAGAAGCATAAGAAGGTCAACAGGGAAAAGAAATCATAAGGAACTTTTCAAAGTTGAATTATTTACATCCCTACATGGAAAAATGATAATTGTAACTTATGAAACTTTTCTCAGTATGAGAATAGTTGAAGGGAATAGAAATGTGTGTACATACATACATACATATATACACATACATGCATGCATACACACATATATACATACATACATATATACATACACATAAACACATATGTATGGCTACATAGGAGGGTATATGGGGGTTTGAATACATATGTGAGTGTGTGTATATATGTGTACAGGTATACATAGACAGAGGGCACAGGACCAGTTGAATAGGGAGGGATGATACTTAAAAAGTGAAATTGAGAGGTGAGAGAGGAATATAATGAAAGGAGATGGGGATAAATGGGGTAAATTATCTCATATAGAAGAGGCAAGGGAAAACTGTTACAATGGAGGGGAAGAACAGGAAGGCAAAAGGGAATGGATCGACCTTACTCATTGAATTTGGCTTAGGGAGGAAATGACATACACACTACAAGAGAGCAGGGGGATCTGGATGAGAGGGGGGATGATGGAAGGGAGGGCAGATTGGAGGGGAGGGAAGTTAGAAGTACACATTTTGAAAAGGGTCAGGGTCAAAGTAGAGAATAGAACAAGTGGTGGGCAGGATAGGATGGAGGGAAATATAGTCAGTCTTTCACAATATATCTACTATGGAAATGTTTTGTGTAGCTACATATGTACAAGCTATATCGAATTGCTTATCTTCCCAGTAAGGGTGAGTGACAAGGAAGAAAGGAAAAGAATCTGGAATTCAAAGATTTAAAATCAAATGTTTAAAAAATATATTATTATTGTTTTTTACATGCAACTGGGAAATAAGATATACAGGCAATAGGGTATAGAGATCCATCTTGCCCTACTGGAAAGTCGGAGGGGGTTGGGGGAGAATATAAGAGAGAATAGATTGGGGGAGGAGATATACAGTAGGATTGCTGTTTTGGGGTGGTGGGTAAGGGAAAGACAAGGAGAAAATTTGTAACTCAAAATCTTGTGGAAATGAATGATGTAAACTAAAAATAAACATAAAATTTAATTTAAAAAATATTACCATTGCTACTGGAAAGGTTATGATTGTATTGATCATGGTCCTTACAACTTTCAAAATGGTTTGTTTTTTTATAATGTTGTTATTGTATAAGTTATTCTCCTGGTTTTACTCATTTCATTCTTCATCAGTCTATAAAAATCCTCAAAATTGTTCATTTTTTTGTAATATCAATATTATCCAGAGGACTGATGATGAAAAATACTATCCAATATAAAGATGTAACACATGTAGGGTACAGAATGAAACACACACATACATACACACACATATGAAACATATATATGAAACATATATATATATACATATATATATATTGCATATAGCCATTGAGTCAATTTGTTTTGCTTGACTAAGAATATTTGTTACAAATTTTTTCTTTTTCTTTCTTAATTGGGGTGAAGGGTTGAAGGAAGAGAAAATGAATTCTTGTTCACTTTTAAAAATAGAGGGTTGGGGGCGTGTGCTCAAGATGTGAAATGTTGGTTTTACTTAATTGTTTTACTTTATTGTGTGAAACTTCTCATGAAGTGGGAGTAATCTCTTTGCAGTGTAAAACAGAACATATGAAGAAAAAAATCTAAAGGAAGGAAGGAAGGAATGGAAGAAGGGAGGGAAAGAGGGAGGGAAGAAGGAAGACAATTTATTGGTCTTCAACTCTACTTATCAATGAGAATCCCCAGTCCAAAACTTCCTTCCCTGGCCCCATTCTCATATATGTGCTGTATTCTTGCCTTGAAGGCAAAGACTGTTTCTCACTTTTCTCCACATATCTAGCCCCAGAACCCCAGCAACACTACTTTCCATACAGTAGGCACTCAATAAATACTTGCTCATTCAGTCAAGCTCAGGGTTTTTCTCCCCTCTCACAAACCAAGTTCATGGTCATGTCTGAATCAAGTTTCTAAGAGTGTTCTGGTTGCTGCCTTTGGAGCAGCTGTGGAACTTGGTGAGGGCAATTCAATTTAGTTCCAACAAACACTGAGCAGGGAGGGGGGAAATGAAATAAGGTCCTGCCTTCATGGGGCAACCCAAGGAGCTGGTAGAAAGCATTTTCCTCACATTGACCACACGAGATCATTGGCACAAATGCTATTATTTCTATTTTATAGTGGCCAAAACTGAGACCCAATGAGTTTAACTCATTTGCCAAGGGTTCCACTGGTTTCTGAGTGGGGTAACAAGTAAACAAGCTTTGTTCACTGTCTTAGAGCACTGTGCAAATGTCAGCTGCTACTGAAATTAAGTGTCAGGGTTGGAATTCAAAACCAGACCTTCTGACTCCAAGTCCTAGTGTTCTTCCCACTTCATCATCCTGCTGCAGAACAGGACCCAGCCCCAACAAGGTGCCTCTGCAGCCTGAGATGCTGGGTCAGCATCTGTCCCTCAGAAAGGGAGCCAGACTGCAGATGACCCAGCAAGAACTCTTGCATTCTTCCTGACAAACTCAGCTTGAAGTTTGCTCCTAGCACATATAACTGTAGCTGAAAAGTCAGGGGAGGCTTAAATGGTCCCTGTGTTACCCTATAATCTCTCCTTACTCTCTAAAACTTTGTCCAAATGAATAGTTTTCCACATCTGCATTATGTTGGCAAATTAAATACTGTTGTTTTGGCTGGGCCCAATAGGGACCTGTTGTATCTCTATCACAGTCCATCAACCAGCAATTAACTGTTAGCACCTGCTGTGTACCAGGCACTATGTTAAGGATGCAAAAGCAAAAATGAAACAGGCCTTGACCTCAAGGAGCTTATTGTCCATCAGAGAAAATGTTGTGCTCACATAGAAGTATTTACTGAGAGAAAATGTTATTTCTCTCTTATATATATTAATCATCAACCATTGAATTACATTAAACTGAAGGAATTGTTGATGGATGAGATTGCTCAAATCACTTGGGTCCATGCCTTTTGATCCTGGGTGGGAGACCCCACCCACCTAGAGAACCTAATTTAGTCTAAGATGAATTCTGGTGCATTGTGTTCCACTTAGCTAGGTCTGAGCAGAGGTGGACCCTTTTTTTGGTCTAGATTGCCCTAAGTGGGGGTAGTTTGGATAAGAGATAAGTCTTTCTGTCCAAGATTGAGTGATTAGAGTCATCTCTCCCAGTCCCTCATTAGAATAGGCCCACTTCTCATTATAAATATTCATTCTTCTCATTAATTGTTGACCAATCAGAATTGATTGACACCCTCAGGAACACTCACTCTTCCAAGGACATATAGGCATTAAGTAGATTCCATGAGGGTATCATTGATCCCTTTTATTAATCATTACTAGCCTGATTAATAAAATTATTAATTACCCAGAAACTGTCTCTTCAACTTTTTATATGTCACATAACAAAATAGAAGTAATAAAAACACAAGGTATTGAAGTAAATAAGGTGGGAAGAGAGGAGATATACTAGCAGCTATAGCTTATCAGAAAAGGCTTCATGCAGGAGATGGGGCTTGAGCTGAGCTTTGGGGAGCTAGGGGTTCTAAGAAGTGGGGGTGCCAAGGAACTGTATTCAAGCATGAGGAATAGTCAATACAACAATAGGAGATGGAATGCCCATTACAGGGATCAATAGGAGGGCCAGTCTCGCTGTGTTATACAGAATGTGAAGAAGAGCAATGTATAGCAAGCCTGGACAGGTAGACAGAGGCAATGGGGAGCCAATGGAGAAGGCCATTCAATGCAGTCAGATCTGTGCTTTTGGGACATCAGTTTTGCAGTCATGGGGAGGCTTGATAGATAAGGAAGAGACTTGAGGTAGAGAGACCAGTTTAGGCTATTGCAGTGGTCAAGGCAAGAGTTAATGAGGGTCTGAACTAGAATAATAGCCATGTGAGTAGAGAGAAGGAGATGTATGTGAGAGATGTCAAATAGAATCAACAAAACTTGGAAACTGATTGGCCGTGTGGGATGAGGGAGAGTAAGGAGCCAAGAACACCTCCAAGGTTGTGACCCTATATAGAAAATGGTGGTCCCCTCAGCCAAAATAGTCAGGTAGGTCTTTGTGTTTATTTCCTGGGATCTCATGTATTTTTTGTATCTGTTCAAGTAGCTTGTAAGTAAGACTCTAACACAGATACCAATAAGATCATAAACTGAGAACTGGAAGGGAAATAAAGGTCATCTAGTCCACTCCTTTTTTTAACAGATGGGGAAACTGAGACCCAGAGATACTGAGGGAGGGTCACTCCCTCAGCAGAGACAGGATTTGAAATCAGGTCCTTTGATTCCAAACCCAGAGCTTTTTTTTTCACTTCACTTCTCAGGTGATTTGATGGAAAAATGCTTCCCACCCCTCCCCCCTTTTCTTCTGTCTAGCACAGTGTTCTATACACAGGAGGATTCACTGAATGTTGGTGATTGACTATGAATCAAAACTACCCATTGGTTCCTACAGAGTGAGTTTTGCCCCCTCAGTTCTTCGAAGGCATTTGCCAACACCCTTCAAGTTCTCCCAAAGCTTTAAACAAATGTTGTTTGCTCACATCTGGAGGGTTGTAGACTGAGCTAACAAAACTTGAAATCAGAAATAAAAAGTTCAAACCTCCAAAACCCCAAGTTCCAATTTTCTGTACCTCAGCTGTTTCTAGAACATAATCCCCATGTACACAAGTCAATTTATAAACAATAAACCACTTTGATGTTTTTTGTTTGTTTGTTTTGTTTTTTATTACAAGTCTATCACACTGGCTTTTTTTTTCTTCTACAAACTCAAAGAAAGAATTCTAGGTGGGAACTTTAATGAGTCTGCACTGTAATTTTTTCCTCCTACAATTTTTTTTTGCCTATGTGGTTTTCAAGTCCTAATTATAACTTTGCATGAAGGCTCCTGTGAACTTCCATGAACAGGGCAACATGAATAAAGAGCTGCATGGGCTGATTGACATACTGGCCAAGGATTAACCCACAGCCCTTCTGGAAACTGCAGCTGCTGTAGTTGATAATACAATAAATAACCATAGTAAAGTGGTTTGCCATGAATGGTTGTAGGACGTGATGATTTAGGAGTAATACAAAGTAGTGGTAAGATTCTCAACCCACAGCTATTTCTTCTCTCTCCTTCTGTCCTATCTTAATTTAAAACTTTTAAATGGCATTAATATAATAGTGTGTTGCCTCTAGGGAGCCAGATTATGTGATAGCAGAACCATAATTGAGGTAGGTATTGTAGACACTGGGGTGCCCTCATGGAGAAAATGCAGTAGATCTATTCAGACATTAAGCAGGGAGCTGTAGATTCCCTTGTTGCCTCCAGGAGCAGAAACTAAATCCTTTGCTTGGTATTCAAACCCCTTCATAACCCAGACCCCTCCTACCTTTCCAGTCTTCCCTTACTTCCCAACATAAACTCTTTGAGCCAATAACAGTGGCTTCCTGGCTGTTCCACAAACAAGACACTCCATCTCTCCTGCTCAGTCATTCTTTTTGGCTGCCCCTGTGTGCTCTCCCTCCTCCACTCTGACCACTGACCTCCCCAACAACCTTAAGTCCCAACTAAAATCCCACCTCCTACAAAAAGCCTTCCCTAAGCCCTCTTAATTCTAGTGTCTTCCCTCTTTTATTTATTTATTTATCCTGTATAGAGCTGGCTTTGGCTTTGTCTCTTTATATGTTGTCTCATTCATTAGATAGTTCTGAAGGCAGGGACTGTCTTTTTCCTCCTTTTGTATCACCAGCACTTAGCACAGTGCCTGCCACATAGTAGGTGCTTAATATTTATTTTAAAAATAAGAAAGGAGCTAAAGTAGAAGTAGCTATCCTCAGCCATAGTTCCTGGTTTCTGCAAATGGCCATCAGCTACTTTTGGATGCCCTAGAGAAGGGACCTAGTAGCAACTACAGCATCTCAGTCAGTTAACTTTGATTTAGATTTCTGATGTTGAATGTAACAAACACCTTGAAATCCAAAAAATTTTTATTTGGTACACAAAAAGATCTGTATATATAGCATCGTAATATGTGCCGAGGCACAGAGAAAAATGGAATGATGAGTTAGAGAAATTTGGAGCAAGTAGAGAAACTTCAGAGTTTGGGGTTGTGGATCAGAGATCCAGAGCTGGAAAAGACTAGCGGTTTCTAGTCAAAGCTTCTCGCTTTACAAAATAGAAAACTAAGTCCCAAAGAGATGGGTTCATTTGCACAGTTTCCCACAGATAGTAAGCATCAGAGAAAGGATTCAACTCCACATCCTCTTATGTCAGAACCAATGTTCTTTCCACTTTATCATTATGCTTACTCAAACATTTGAAAAAGTAACTCATGGAAAATAATATGCAACTTTGGGCCATAGATGTCTGCATTGAATGACAGTGATTTTATAATATATATCAAATTCAAAAGCAGAAATAAGATGGTCTGAATTGACTGAGATGCATGTCTTCAGAACAATCCATTATTCCATTGGCCATACAAGTTATATTTCTAAAGGGCAAAATGTGTGTGTGTGTGTGTGTGTGTGTGTGTGTGTGTGTGATTTATTGCCTTGAAATCTTCTAACTACAGTCCAAGTTTTCTTCTTCCTAACCAGCAGCTCTCTTGTTTTTATGGAAAAGGCTCCATGTCAAATGATTTTTGATCATGTTACTGTCACCATTTGGACAAGTCACTTCAATCCTCTACCTCAGTTTCCTCAGCTATGAAATGGGAATAATATTGCTTTGATGACCTACCTCATAAGATGATTGAGAAAATCCATAAAAATAATATACATAAAGAGCATTGTAAACCACCAAGTCCAACATTGAGTAGAGCCAAGATCCCAGATCTTGGTCTGCAAAGGACCCTACAGGGATCAAGTCCTACCCCTTCTTTCAGATGAGGAAACCAAAAGAGGTTTGTTGCCCAAAGCTAGCAAATAGTAGGACTAGAATTTGAACTCAGATCTTTTGTTTCTAAATCCAGGGCACTTCCCATTGAACCACATCATCATGGTCATCATCACTATCATTATATCAATCAGTGGTAGTAGTTTTGGATGAATATTTAATCTAGTAATGTTAATAATGAAAGGCAGCTAAATGGTGAGTTGAATAGAGCACCGAACTTAGAGTCAGGAAGACCTGAGTTCAAATTTGTCCTCAGACTCTCACTGACTATATCACCCTGGGCAAGTCATTTAGCCTCTGCCTCAGTTTCCTCATCTGTAAAATAGGGCTAATAATAGCACCTGCCTCACAGGGCTCCTGTAAGGATCAAATAACACATATACAATGAAAGCAAAATGTTTTTCCTAGTTTGGCTATACTACTTGAAATATTCTTTGGAAAGATTGCAAGCTCACTATTAGTAAACAATGCTTCAACAGAATGAAGTGTTCAGAGTTTTTTCCAAAGTAAAGAAATGAAATTATAACAGATGTGCCTTGGGGATTGAAATAAAGACCTAATATACTTTTCTTTGCAGTTTCTTTTATTGAAAAATACATTTTTTTAAATTCATTAAGAACATTCACAAAACAACACAGTACAAATTGTACCACAACCAATCTCAAGTGTTGGTAATTAAAGGTAAGTAGTCTATTCCCACACAATCCTTTCCTAAAGTAGTTTCCTCCATGTGCAACACGCCATTAGTGCAATTCTCAGATTGGACCTGAAGTCCTTCTGTCCCGTGTTCACTGCAGACCATGATCTGATCACACCAGCTTTCAGCGAGGAAGGAGCTCTCCACCACGTCTGTGCTGAAAGCAGATTCCATGTTCACGTTCTTTCCTCATTTTCCCCTGTCACCAGGGGAACCACTCATCAACAGCCAATGCCTTAGTTTCTTTTGTTACGCCATCCATGTTGCTCTCATTGTATATAACGTCCACAGTCCTCACATTCTGTTTTAGCCATAAGGACAGTTCCTTACTGTGCTCCAGCAGAGCCAAAGAAATATTGGCACCAATCTCCTCAGAGGAGGGAAGAGAGAGAGAATCACCTATCAGAGCATGGACACAAGCACTGAAGGTGTTCTCAGGACATTTTGACCATCCACTTATCAAAGGAGATAATAGCACACCCATGAAAGCTTATCAGCCTTGCACCATTATGGGGCACCTCTCATGTTATACCATGGCTGCAATGTAAAACAAAATTCCAGCAGCTTGTGACTGCTGCTGTTCCTGAGGCAAAGGAAATTGTTCGATCTTAAAACCCTGTCCTAGACCCCACGATCACAAGTGTCCAAAGGTGGGAAGGACCCCTACTACTCTTAAACCTTTCATATCAGAGTCAAATCTAAGGCACCAACTCATTGTCAATATTTGTACCACTTAGCAGTCTGAAGCAGTCTGAATAATACCAGAAACTAAACTCAGCATACATTTTGGTACACTATCAGATCTACCGCCCCTACGAAATGAAGTTAACATGTAATCTTGTTTTAGTCACTTCATATCTACAGGCAGTTTCACAAAACAAGGACAAGTGACGGATACATATATATTGTTTTTCTCAGCAATGCTATTGAGATTCAGGGCACCTTGGTATGGCGTTTGGTTTGTTTTTCAAGTACATTTGGCCAAACTGCAAACCCTGAGAGTGTTTGTGTGCTTACCTCTATTTTGTAAACTGTAATATGAGACTCCTTGAGCACCAAATAGAAAAAAAAAGTATGCCATTGGTATTTTTAAATGCAGATGAGAGTATCCTAAAGTTTTTACTAGGCACAAGTAGGTTTTTCTGAAATGATCACAATCAGACTACTTAGATATCAGTACTGTCCTACAGTCCAAAACATAATTCCTGGTACCAAAAACTTTCAGCAAGCATGGCCTTTTATCTCTACCAAATCTGAAGATACCTAAGATACATTCCTTTACTCTATATGGCTTTGATGAAGAAAGCAAAATCTGAGAGTAAGAAAAGGAAGTCCAGAGTGCTAGTTTCTGCTCACAGAGGAGTGAACTTTTCATGAAAGCTAACTTGGACATCTGAGAGTTAGGATAAATACACCAGTGTGTGGTTTGTTCTTTTCCCTCTATCTGCACAGTCATGCCTACAAGTGTCTATAATATATTTTATTCTGAGGTGTGTGACTAGGGCTAAAATACATTCTGGTGAATTGAAATTTTACATTGGCAGCAACCATGACCAAAGTCTTGCTCTTGAATGGGCATGCCTTGGTGGGGTGACAACCGTTGGTTCTCAAAGGCTAGGTCAGCAGAAGGCAAGTTCTGGCAAGTCAACTAATTATCAATCTGTCTCTCAATCAACAAGCATTTAATATGTGCCTTCTAGGTGCCAGGTACTGTACTAGGGGCTTTGGGAAACAAATTCAAAAATGAAATAGTCCTTTGCCCTCAAGGAACTTTTATCAACAAGTCCTAACAAGTAGTGAAGGCTTTTGAATACAGGTCCTTTGATAGGCTGTTATCTAGATACCAGTCTAGTTAAGGATGGAGACTCTTCTCACCGAAGAGATGATGATAGGGTGATTTTTGGTTTTGGCCACAGGAAAAGAAAGTATGTCAAAGTAAAGAAAATGTAGGCCATATGGTACACACACTCTGTGGAAAATTCCAAGTAAATACAGAGTAACGGAAAAGGTTCCAAGTCAGAGGACCTGGGTTCTGACCCCAGATTTACATGTAAAACCTATGTGATCTCTCTGTGCCTCAGTTTCCCCATCTAAAACATGAAAGGGCTGGATCAAACCTTAGAATTCTTTGGAAATGACTGAGAATTAAAGAAAGTTCACACAATGGAAGATGGATGCCTTAATGACTGCCCTCATGTAAACTGGGTTTGGTGTCAGAAGGTCTCATACTTTATTCAACATAAAGAAAGGAAGTAAATTCCAATTAATTGATAGGGCTTCTTATTCATCAATATTTAATGCAACCTCAAGAAATGACAAAGTAATACAACATCAGGAATAGCTTTATATTTAATTTTTAAAAACTCCTACCATCTGACTTGAGGTAGAGAAGTGTGTAGCAAGTCTGGCATAAGGCATTTATGTTATTAAAATCAGAGCATTGGAATTAATAATAGCTGGTATAAAATGAATTTCAGAGGCCAGTGGATCTGTTTTCATCACTTTCCTTCTTATTATCCATCCAATTTTATGTCCTATAGAACTGAGATAGCTCAAGCACCTGGTATCTGTCTGGATCAAAAAGCTAGAAGCAATATTTCTTATGTTTTCATTTCCTACAGAGCTCAGATTTTTCCCTGTGTGAGGAGTTAAGGCTTAAATCTGCCATGAAGAGTTTCTGAGGTTTCTAGTGCCACTGAAGCCACATCTCTGTTTCCAGGGGCTTAAGATGCTTTCCCAGTGACCTGGGCAATGTTGGGCAAATCACTCATTACTCTTTTGGACTTCAGTTTCCACCTCAATGGATGGAATTGAATTATGGAGGGCTTACTCCACAGTTCCTTCTAATGTTAACATTCTTCTATGCTCTTCTGAGCTCTCAGGAAGATTTCTCTCTTCCTAGGGAATTCAAGGGTGGATAGAAAACGGGACTCAGAGTTTCGCAGACCTCTGACATTTGCCTTCTGCATGACCCCAGGTGAGTGAATAAATCAGTCTAGGTGAGCCTCAGTCTCTTTATCTGTAAAATGCAGAAGATGGACTAGATATCCCTTCCCATATTAAACTTCTGATCCTATAAAGTCTTTTGCACAGTAACCACATTCTTCAAAGCTACATTTGTGGCTTTTCACTGAACTTATCAGTTTTTCTACCATTAGGTCAGCGTCTGATCTCTGGCAAACAATGAGGAATTTCACTGGGCAAGCTCTGAATCCTTAGCACCTCCCCACTAACATTTTATGAGAAGAAGGGTCTGGATATAGCAAGGTGACTCACCCAAGGGGCCTTGGGCAAATCACTTATGACCTCAGTGTCAGTCACTGCCATCAGCAAAAGGTCTAAGTCACGTAAGAACAGGCATAGCTCAGCATGATAGAATTAAATGATGCTTTCAGACAGGACTTAAAAGCAAAAGACAAAAAAAGGTCCAGTGGCCTTTAGGCCGTAACACATCCCAACTGTATTTCCAGAAGATTCCTGAGAGCAAGTCACAGCCACATTCTAAACCTTGTTTCTCTGATAGTCAGATTCTCAGCCAAGGAGAGTTGGCTCCCACTTATTCCATGCTCAGTGGAACTTATTTCTAGATTAGGATCTCTCTAGGGAGCCCCCACATTTACACAGTGGGATCCTTTTCACTAATGATTAACAGGTCTAACAGATTAGAGGTGTCACTATAGTGGAAAAAGACCAGTGGCCATGAGCCACACAACATTGCATCCGCTGCCAAAATAAAAAAGTTGTTGTTGTTCTCTGAAGCAGTTCTAAAGAGAAAACAATATTGCTGGGTTGTATTCTCAAGCCAAGGGTAAGATTTTAAGTCACCAGGTTTTTAATTTTGAAAAAACCAGAACAGGAAAAGAAATTCATTGGAAGAAATATATGATAATATGTCTTTTGTCATCTCAAAAATCATATTAGGGAGCATTTAAATTCATTTTCTTTCCTCAATAAGGTATTTAATCCTATCTCAGGGCAAGCAATCCATATTCTCTTGTTATTTATGATGGTTCAGGATTTGCAGGACAGTCTTCCTTAAATTTCCCTCAGAATAATGAAATTACTAAGGGAGGATCTGTACAACCAAAGCAACATCAGACACAATGGAAGGATTCAGCAGGTCTGACAACACTGTTTAGAAAAGCATCAGAAACTGGACTCTTCCGCCATTTTGCAGCCATGTAGACTGGCCACAGTGAATCAGATCCTAGGAACATCTCATTCTGTTCCCCCACACTTTCTTTTGTTTAGTGTACCAGAAAAGCAAGCAGCTCTAGAGGAGAATCATTAAAATGGGAAGGGGAAAAAAAAAACCAACAACCCAGACATCACAAACTTGTATCAAAAACCTGCATTCTGAAAGAAAAATGCCCCTTTATGGGGGACAAAGAACTTAATTTCAAATTCACTCATTGACTTTCTAGGACGTTCAACCTGTCACATTTTCAAGTGATATAGCACAGTACAAAAGAGAAAAATCAAACCCTTATTTCTTTTCAATCACTTTTGAGATCGTACCAAATCCTTTCAAATAACTCATGAGACAAAAACTAGAGCAGAACTATGCATTCTAGCAGGGCTATCCAAAGGACTTCCTTGTCACATCTGAATTCCAGATGTGTGCCGACTCCACCAGAGAATCCCAGAAGATTCCAAGTACCAGTAAGAATGCTCCTCTGATCCAAAGGGACGTTCTGTCTGATTGGCTGAGTTCTGTCATAAGCCCCCGGGCAGGACTAGCACCTTTCATTTACAAATTTTAATTGAACCCTGTGAACAATTCAAGGATTTTTACCTCGGGGACAAATATGAAGCTTACATTCTGCATTCAATATAAAAAGAAACAATTTTACAGAAAAAAAAAAAGGTTTAGTGTTATTTCAACTTGCTTTGTAAAACTACAACGCTGCATATTGCTTGGAAAACAAGAAACTTACACACTTGGTTTGTTTGGAGCAAAAAATGAGAAAAAAAGCAGAAGCTGTTTTACAGATGAATTCTGAGTATGCTGCACGGCGAGTTCCAGATAAGATGAGGAGAGTCCTTCCGCCTTGCTCCTATACAAACACAGCCAAAGAAAACAATGTTAATTTTAAATACATCTTACTTCTTTAAAATTATCAAATGTCTCCCAAATAGTGATTAAAAAAAGTTCCCCAGAGGGATGATTCTGGTGGTCATTGTATCACATTGTAAATCACATTCAATTAAAAGATGCTTTTTACAAACCTAGATGTCCATATATGTCATAGTAGTAGAAAGAGTCAGAAGATACGCATTCAAATCCCATCTTTGGCTGTGATTATCTATGTGACCTTGGGTAGGTCATTAATCTCCTTGGGTTGCAGTTTGCTCAGGCATGCAATGAAAGAGTTGGGCTAAATGGTCTTGCTTCCAGCTCAGTATAAGAACCCATGCTTTGTTGAGTAAAATGGTCAAATGTTCTCAGTCCATCAGCAGGCATTTATCAAGCATCTGTTGTGGGTCCTGGGTTCAAATCAAAGTCAATCAATATGATGTGGTAGAAAAGGCAATGGTCTTAGTCAGAAGACCTGGTTTCCAGCTCCCATCTGGGTGCTTACTAGCTGTGTGACCATGAGCAAATAGTTTAACCTTTCTGAGCCTCAGTACTCAATACTATTGGGGGAAAGGGTGATAATATTAACACAGAGAGTTTTTGAAAGAAAATGCAAACCATACTGTTTTATATAAACATGAACTATTTTTTATTATCACGCTAATTCAGAGTTTGGGGAGTTTAGGTCCTATATGTTAGAGTGGGGTGAGGCTTAGGGATTGCCAGGTGCATATGTAAAAAAGGTAAAAGAGCCACACTGGCATGTTCTAATATTCCGCCTGGACCTGGAGTCAGGAAGACTTGAGTTCAAGCCATAGACACTTATTAGCTGTATAAACTTGGCTAAGTCATTTCCTCATCTATAAAATGGGACATCCTCCTCCTAGGGTAGTTGTGAGGATAAAATGAGACAATGTTTGTAAAGAATTTTGCAAATCTTAAGGTTATATACAAATGCTAGTCATTATTGTTATTATTATTATTATTATTTATTTATTTAGAATCAAAGGCCTCAAAAAAAATTATATTTGGGGCAGCTAGGTGGTACAGTGAGTAGAGCACCAGCCCTGGAGTCAGGAGGACCTGAGTTCAAAGCTGGCCTCAGGCACTTAACACTTACTAGCCCTGTGTCCTTGGGCAAGCCACTTAACCCCAATTGCTCTGCCTTCCCCCTCAAAAAAAAAAAAAAGAAATTAGAATCAAAGGCATATTTCATCCTTAACATAATTACATAGCCAATTCAAGGATAACATTAATAATGAAACATTTAAATAAACTAAGATAATTTATGTTAGATGTACATAGGAAAGGTAACTGAGGTATTTCACTCTGTGGTAACTGTCATCACAGACACAGAAAATGTCAGTCTGAAGGATTTAAGTGCCTACTATGTTCCAGGCATCATACTAGGTACTGAGAATAGAAACCCAAAGCTGAAACAGTTCCAGCCTTCAAGTAGTTTAAATTCTATCAGGGAAGTCGTATACACATTCAGAATGTCCCAAAACTTAGCATAATTTTAAGTCATTAAAGATTAAGAGTTATTATTGCTATTACTCAAACCAGAGGCATACTTCATCCTTAACGTAATCACATAGCCACTTAATGTATTAAAAAAAAACCTTTAAGCTGCTATATATATATACATATATATACATATATATACAATATATATATATGCAAAATACACATATGTAAAGTAAAATACAAAGTAATTGGGGGAATCAGATAAGGCTTCCTGTAGGGGTAGTATTTGAGCTGAACTTTGAAGGCAACTAGGGGAATTCCAAGAGGTCATTCCAGCCAAGGGGGACCAGTATGTACTTAGAGACCATTTAGCCCACCTCCTGCCCCTCCTCCCCACTAATTTTATAGATGAGGAAACTAAAGCTTAATATGGGAGGAAAGAGACTTGCCCAAAGTCACACACCATATGTAGGTGGTAGACCTGAAAAGTTTCATTAAAATTGAATTTTTCTGAATTGAATGATCATGGAGTTTGATATTTAATAATATTTTATAATCTATAGGGGGTGTCCTTATAAATCCCCTTTAATTAACTTGTGTTTTTTACAAACCTAGATTTACATATACCTCTAAATGAGGTATATTCAAGTAGCAGTGAGCACTGCTTCTGAGACTCTTCCAAGATTGGCATGGATGTGGCAAAGTGTAACTTGAAACCATTTCTAGCAACTGAAAATAAACTTCTTTTATGTCTATGTGCACTTTTCCTAAAAAGGATTTTTTTTTCTCATTTGAAAGGAAGCAGATCTGAATTGAGCTCAGAATAAAGACCTGCCTAACACCCATAACTCTAAAAATGGAATAGGCTGCATCCAGAGGGGAGTTTTCCAGTGATGGAGGCTTCTGAATTGGGGCTGCATTCTCCCTTGTCTAGAATACAGTAGAGGGAATTTGTGGTTCAGTTAAGAATTGGACCAAATGAGTGGCCCTTAAGAAAAAGTTTCAGAGATCAAAATTTACATTCCTTTGGGCAAATGAATTACAGATGTATTACACCTGCCAACTCTAGGCAGCTAGGTGGTACAGTGCATAGAAATCTGAGTGTGCAGTCAGGAAGACCTGAATTCAACCCGAATCTCAGGCACTTGCATGACCTTGGGCAAATCATAACTTGTTTATCTCAGTTTTCTCATCCATAAAATAAGACAGTTGGATTGAATGGCCTCTAAGGCCTCTTCCTCCATTCCTCAGTCTATGATATGTATGTAATTTTATAAAAATATGAAGAAAGAGAGAAACCTACAAGTTATCTTGGTAGATACAATCACATTTCACATACAAGTGGCCTCTAAATTATACTGTAATAGCAACTCATTGTCAGTATTGATAATGGTAGCATTTTTTTCTTTAGTAGAAAAACAAGGGGCCTAAGATGATAATGCAGCTGTTTAAAAATTGAAATGTGTGTTTAAAAAGTCAGTGAGAGGGGTGGCTAGATGGCACAGTGAGTAAGAGCGCCGGCCAGCCCCAGAGTGGGGATGACCCAGGATCAGTTCCGGCCTCAGTACTTGGCATCCACACATAAATAACTAGCCATATAACCTTGTGCAAGTTACTTATCCCCAATTGCTTTTAAAAAAAGCGGGGGGAAAAGACAGTGAGAAGGACTACAGCTTCATAGTTTGTATTTATTTTTTTTACATTTTAATTCTTTGATTTAGGTTGTGCTGATAATACATTTCAAATTATAGGCTGGACCCTAATCCTGTGAAATTCAGAGGAACTGTTCTGTTTTGCAGGGAGTTATCATTGTGCCTTAAATAGAATTGTTCAGTTGTGTGTGTGTGTGTGTGTGTGTGTATGTGTGTGTGTGTGTGTGTGTGTGTGTGTGTGTGTGTGTGTGTGTGTGTGTGTTAAGCATAAAATTACTTCATTTAAGGGACAGGTCATTTTCCAAATTTTATATGGTATCTGTCTCATAAACTTGTCAGAAAATGAATACATTTCTAATTATTTCATTTCTCTTTTTCTGTATATACAGATTTTTTTAACCAACATCAGTCCAACCATTTCATCAATTATTTCCAAGAAAGTGGAAATTCTTTTTCTTTTGGAAAAGGAAATCCCCATTCTTTTTCATATCAAAAGCTTTTGCCTCCTGCTCTGTCCCCCTTTCCCTCAGTCTCTGACAATGTGGTGGCCCTTCCTCCTCCCAAGGCCAACCCTTCTACATATGCACTTGACTCCTTCTCCTCCTTTCTTCAATAGATAAAATGATCCTAATTCCCCCTCCCCCTCTAATGTTCAATCTCTCCATATCAACTTCCTTCAAACATTTTCAAGTGTCCGAGATCCTTAAAAATCCTTCACTAGACCTCACACCTTTGAGCTTTCATTCCATATCTCTGTCTTCCTCAACCATATCCCATGGAAAAGCCATATACATTCACTGCTTTCATTTACTCTTCAACTCTGCAATCTGGCTTCCAATCTTATCACTCAACTGAAACTGCTTTCCCCATTTTCAATTATCACAGTTGCCAACACTGATTATCTTTTCTCAATCTTAATCCTTCTGTATTTAGCCACTGCATTCGACCACAGTCTTCTGTCCACTCTTTCCTCTGGATTTCCATGAAACTATTCTCTCTTCCTTAACAGTCTTCCTGTCTGACTGCTATTTCTCAGTCTTCTTCACTGAATAATCTAGCATCCATCATCTCACTACCTGTGAATGTCCCCCAAGGTTCTCTCCCATGGGTTTAAAGACCTTCTCTGTGCAGATCTACCTATCCATCCCCAGAATTTCCCCTGAGCCTCCATCCCACATCACCAACTACCTAATTGGCCATTGCAAACTGGATGCCCTGGAGTCATCTTCAATTCAACATGTCAAAAAGTGAACTCATTATCTTTTCCCCTAAACCCTCCACTCTGCCAAACTTTTCTGTCTAAGGAATCACCATCCTTGTAATCTTCCAGGTTCATAACCATGGCATTTTCTATGACTGCCCACTCTCTCCTCACATCTTCCTCATCCCACATATACCTGCTTTACATGACCTCCTCTCTGACTCACACCCCCTCATTTCAGGCCCTCATCACCTCTCACCTAAATTATAGCAACATCCTCATAATTGGTAGCCAGCATAAACCACTCACCCTCCATTGCAGTCCAGTCTACATACTGCCAAAGTGCAATTCTGTTAGTACAGATCTCACCTTGCCACTCCCCTACTTAATCATCTCCAAGGGCTTAATTAATTCCCAGGGCTTTTGCTTGCCTCTAGAATAAAATATAAACTCCTCTGTTTCTCTCTTAAAACCCCACACAACCTGGCTCTAAACTATCTTTCTAGTCCCACTGGACATAGCTCTCTTTGCTCTCTGCAATCTGGCCAAATGAGCCTTCTCTTTGTTCCTTCACACACAACATTTGGTCTCCACCTTCCATCCCACATGCCTGAAATGTACTCCCTCCTCCTCATGCCTCAGAGAATTTCTGTCTTCCTTTAAAACCCTATTCAATCACCATCTTTCCTTAGGAAGCCTTCCCTGATCCCCCTTAATTTCCAGTCTGCTCCCAAACTACCTTGTAATCCACTACTTTGTATATATTTGTGTTTATTTACTTTATAATTATGCAGTATACATTTTCATAAATATTTGTCCCCTCCATTAGTTAGCAAGTAGGGATTGTTTCATTGTTTGCACTTTCTCCCCAGTGCCTGGTACTCAGTAAGAGTTTAATAAATATTTGCTGATTTATTTGTCTTTTAAAATAAACTGAACAGAAAAGAAAGATGAGTTCTATGGATGAAGACTCCAAAGAATACCCAAATTCTTCCCATTATTTCCTAGTTTCTCTCCTTTTGGTTTTCTTATTGTCTTAAGGACTAAATGCTTTGGCAATCCATGTGTTGTATGCCACAGAATCTTTGTATTAATAGCTGGTTTGTTGTGGTGGAAAGAACATGAGCCTGGCTCTGTGTCTGGCTCCATCAATAATAAACTAGCTCTATTTCTGTGGACAAGTCATGGAGCTCATTTAATTCTGGGCCTCAATGAAGCAATATTTAAACCTAGGAAGTTGAACAAGATAATGTGAAGATTTCTTCCAGGTTTAGAAGAAAATTGTTTGATTACTTGTCATTCCCCTCATCTAAAATTATGGTTGTAAAAATGCCACAAGAGGAAATTGTAGAAGTAATATACTAGAATTAAGTAAAATAAGGATTTTTCCCAAGAAAGTAAGATTTAAGATTCAAAAAGAGATCCCCTTCTCCATGCCTTCCTTTTGCCCAGCAGGAAGTGAATGTAGGTGTTAGGTGTTTTCTCCCCCTCAGTTGAAGGAGCCTAAGAATATGACTAATGCTAGTAACAAATATTATTAAGAATATCAGCACTGAACCTAGCCGTGTGACCTTGGGCAAGTTACTTCACCCCAATTGCCCTCAAAAAAAAAAAAAGAATATCAGCACTGAAAGTTCCAAGTTCATATTTTTCCCATTTTTTATTACAAGTTCTGGTGAATGTTTTTGATTTCATTTTGTTTTTGGCAAACAGATCTTTGCTTTCACTGTTATAAGCAATTCTTTCCCTTAAGTCAATTAGCACTATCTCTATCACTTCTTAAAACCTTAAAGGGGGAGGGTGAATTAGGTAAAACTCAATAGGGTAATGCCTGGGGCATGAGGGGTTAAGTGACTTGCTCAGGGTCACACAGCCAGGATGTGTCAGAAATTGGGCTGGAACCTAGGCCTTCCTGATTCCAAGGCCTCCCATACCTACCTGGTCATGATTATCTGGTTTTATTTTTATAGAGTGCTTCTCTTCACTTAATAAGAACATTAAAATCAATAATATTACCAACAATAACTTGCCTTTACCTAGCACCTCACGCCTTACAATGCACTTTCCTCAAAGCATCGTATGATGTAGGTAGGTACAAGTGTAATGCTTATTATTACATCATTAATTATTATTACAGGTGAGAATCTAGAGTTCTCTCTGCTGAGGATATCCCCATTCTTTGGGTCACCCAGGTTTGAAACTTCCAAGGCTTCCTCTCCTCTTCCCTCCCCCTGTCCTCCCACATCCAGGCATTTGTCAAGTCTTTTTTATACAATACTTAGAACATCTATGACATCCATCCCCTTCCCTCTATTCACATGGTATTGGCTATCACTGCCTCTTGGGTAGAGTACTCATTGGGGTGTTCCCCCTATTTTCAGTCTCTTCCTCTTTTCTCTGCTTCTCACAAGTCTTGACTTCATTCATACCCCTACTCACATATCTCCTCCTATTAAAATAAACACCCCCTCATGCCCTCCTTAATTCTTGGGGCTCTTTACTGCATCAGTTTTCATTGTATTCTATCTATGTATGTGCTGTGTCACCTTCTCCTAGTGGAATGTAAGCTCCTTAAAGGCAGGGGTTTTTTCCATTTTTGTCTTTGTATCCCCAATGTCTCATACAATGCCTGGTGCCTGAGGACACTTAATAAACATTTGGTGATTGGTCCATATATCCTCCTGTTTGAGAGGTATGGTGATGCAATGCACAGAGAGTTGACCTTGGAGTCAGGAAGGCATGGATTCAAGTCCCGTGGCTGAAATATATTGTTTGTATGACCCTGGAAAAGTTATTTATCTTCTCAGGGACCTTGGCAATTCTCTAAGATAATCATTTGCAAACCCAATTTGCATTGGTTAGAAAGAATTTCCTCACTGGCAGTTCCTTATGCACAGATCTAGTTTTAAAAAAAAAATCACTTCCTCCCTCACTCTGCTTAGAATTATACCCAAAGAGAGGAGAGAAAATTGTCATGTGTGGCTAACAGCCCATGCTTTGGGTTATATGATATTTTGAAAGTCCCCAGGGGATATCAGAATACCCTGGCATCCCACCAACTACTCACAATGAGGGAATCAGTCATCTAGAATGGTGCTATAGGCATGCCTGCTGGTTTTAGGTCTTGCTCCACCCCAGGGCAACCCCAGGGTAAATACTTCCGGCCTGGGTCGGGTCCAGATAACTTGGTGTTTTCCCTGGAGGTCTATTCTAGGAATGGACTGACTCTGGTGATCTAGAAAGGCTCTTTAGCAAAGACCCCCTACCTGAATGAAGCATAGACCTTCTCCATGGAATCCCCAGTAAGTGGTGATCAGCCTTTCCTTGAACTCCTGTGATGACAGGGAACTCACTACCTCATAAGACATCCCAGTTCGTAACAGCCAGCTCTAGTTGCCAAGAAGTACTTCCTTATACAGGACAGAAATCTTCCTCCCAGTAATTCCCATCTGTGGTTTGATTATAGGGCTTTCTTAGTGAGCTAACCCTTCGAGGGATGTCCTAAGGAGTCTGAGGCAGGAGGAGCAGACCCACCATGACTTATTGTCTTACCATCTTACAGACAGAAAAACCCAGTCAATAGACTAGGAGTGAGCTTCCCAGTGCAAAACTACTTGGAAGGATTTTCTAGGACATGGCCCTAGGTTTTGGATGCTTTCTGGCCTGGCCCCAGAGCAAAGTGATATGGAGGTCCAGTTGCCTGATGGGGGAGTGGGGTTGGCTCCTAGGTTGGAACAGCCTGAGGAAAAGGGGGAGAGAGGAGGGAATGTAAATGACAAGCTAGTTCAGTATTGGCTACAGAAGGAGAGTTCCTGTGGACATTTGCCTTCCTAGTTGGTCTTATGGCCTCATCTCTTCTCTTTCCAGCCCATCTTCCACACAGCTGCCAAGAAGATGTTCCCAAAGCACTTTCTGACCATCTGTCTCCCTTGCTCAAGGGAGAGTCACAAAACACTAAGTATTCATCAATCAGAGGAAAAATAAGTTCTTTTCCTTTCTTTTATTGGATCTGTGGTTTCTTCAGGGTGGAGAGCTCCCAACAAGGAACTTTTTCTACCAATTCAGATCTGCACCTGCTCTGCAGAGACTGAGAGGCTTGGTGCATTGCCAGTGAACCAGAGATGCTAAACCACTTGCCCAGGGTCACACAGCTCATACAAGTCAGAGACGGGACTGGAACCCAGGTCTTCCCAACCTTGACACCAGCTCTCTCGCCCTGACACCATGAGGTACTCAGGAGAAATTGCAGGGAAGAGAGGAAGCATAATAGGGTGGGAGGGGGAGGCAGGATAACAAAAGAGAAGTATGATTAAGCACAGAAGTAGATGAAATTGAGGGGGGAAAATAAATTCAAACAACTGGGATGGATTGAAAATGGTTCCTTACCTCAGGAGCCAAGCAATCTTATTGCAATTCATAGTACTTGGGAACATACTGATTGGAGTTTTCGGCTAGGGGTTCTTAGATGTTTAGGTATCACAGACCCCTTCTCAGAATAATGACAACTAGGTGGCCCAGTGAATAGAGCACTGGACTTGGAACCAGAAGAGCCTGAGTTCAAACCTGGCCCCAGATTCTTCCTTAGCCGTGTGACCCTGGGCGAGTCATTTAACCTCTGTCTGCCTCAGTTTCCACCTTTGTAAAATTAGGGTAATAATAGCTCCTACCTCATAGGGTTGTTGTAATAATATATATAAAGCACTTTGCAAACCTTAAAGTAATATAGAATATATGTATGTATGTATATAGATATATGTGTATAGGTCTATGTCTATCTATATCTATATCTAGATAAACAAGTTCACAGACTCCTGTGCCTAACCCCTCTCCCTCCCTGCCAAGATGTTGTTTACACACAGGCCTTACTTGAGAGGAAGTTAGGAGAAGAGCAGTCGCTCTCAGGACGTGGGTCCAGGCTAAGCAGTCAGTGGTGATGGGAGACGAGAAGCACAGCATGGATGTGAGACTATGAAGGCAAAGGCTACGAGCTTGTCGCGTTTCCTTCTGTGCGGTGCTTTTGTTGAGAATCCTTTTCTCTTTTCTCTGTGCTCACTATTCTCCTCTCACATGGGGGGAAGGAGAATTTCAGGGAGATCCAGACTTGCTTTTGCTGTAGCCAGCAAGGGGCAGGACGAGCAGCTGGATTCAGCTTTCCTGACCCCAAGCCCAGGGCACTTTCCATGACAACAGGCAGCCAAGAAGGTGTGTAACCCAACTCAGCAGGCAGAAGAAGGGAGAAGCTGACCATGACTCGTCTGCTCTGGCCTCCCCCCGCCTCTCACCAAGCCTGTCCAGCCTGTTACACATAGTCAGAACTGTGTTCCTTGGCCTTTGCTGTCTCTGCCCATAAGATTATCACTCAGGTCCTGAAATGGTTTCTGATCTTCCCTCAATATTTTTACTATATTCAAATCAAGTGGACAAGTTCCTAGTGCAAAGTGGGCAGTTACGTGGCTCAACCTAGAGTCACAAAGACCTGAGTTCAACTGTGACCTCAGACACTTACTAGCAGTGTGACCTTGGGCAAGTCACTTAACTCTGTCTGCCTTGGTTTCCTCATCTGTAAAATGAACTGGAGAAGGAAATGGCAAACCACCCCAGTATCTTTGCCAAGAAAACTCCAAATGGGGTCATGGAGAGTCAGACACAACTGAAAATGACTGAACAGCAAAAACAATATGGTAGGCACTGTAGTTAGTCCTGGGGACACTCACAAAAAAAGACAAAAGTAGCCCCAGCTTTCAGGGAGTTCACTGTCCACCAGGGGAGACGACCCATGGACAACTGTATACAAACAAGATAGAGATGGATTTGAAAGTTGTTGGATCATGGCACTATGAACCCACTTGCTCTTTCTGAATGTATACCCCTTACATAATTGTTTGAAGACTCAATTCAATTGCCCCAAGTTAACTGGGACCCAAACCAAACTTCCCTCTCTTTAATTTACTGTAAGAATTAAAAGCCAGAGAGCCAGTGTGGCCAGCCTCAAAGTTGTTCAGATAAAAACCATATGACCCTGAGGAGGTCCCTTAACCTCTCTGTACCTCAGGCAACTTTCTAAGACCTAAGAAAAGAGTCAGCATTAAACTTGGAATCAGAAAGATCTGGGTTCAGCCTCTGGACACGTCAATTGAACCCCTCCATTCCTCAGTTTCCCAATTTGTCGAATTAAGAAGTTGTACTTGATGACTTCTAATGCTCCATCTAGCTTTAAGGCCCTTAAGTTCCAAGCCAAGTACTCAGATCAGGGCTGACTCTCATCACCTACCTCAGGCCTCTCCCCACACAGACCTACCAGACTGATTTCCCTAAAGCATAGGTCTGACCAGGCCATCTCCCTCCCCTGCTGAATAAACTCTAGTGGCTCCCTATTGCTCTTACTGCTAGGATGTAGTAGGCTATCAGTTCCTCTGTTTGACCTTTAAAGCTTGTGACCACCTGGCCTCTCTTTACTTTTCTAGCTGTCTTACACATTTCTCCTCTCCATGATCTATTCCTCCATCCTGGGCCTTTGCTCTCCTCATTAGTTTCCCTTCAGATCTCAGCTCAGATGCCACCTTCAATCTGTGCTCCGCCTTCTCAAGTTCAAGTCCAGTTCGTGGCACTCCCTTTTGTATTTATACTTTGCATATACCTATGTACCAGACCTTGGAAGACAGAGATCTTCCTCCCTGCAGACATCATAACAGGATTTTTTAGATGAATCTCTGCAGGTAAGGGAGGTCTCCAAAAACCTACTCCACTTCAACAGACACACTCCACTACAAGACAACTTGAGGGCAGGTTTTGATCCATTTTTGCCTTTGTATCCCTAGCAATTAGCCTGTACGGTAACAAGTACTTTATAAATGTTAATTGATTGCATTTGACGCTCACAAAAACCAAAGTAGGAGGGTGGGATGGGTATTATTGTCCCTGTTATACTGATGAGAAAATTGAGGCCTGGAGAGACTGACAAGAGCTTTTCCCAATATCATATGTCCATTATTTAGCACTGTTTTGACTTTGGTCTCTAATTCACAAGTCTTCTGGTTACTAATTCAGGGCTTTTCCCTGACTATGTGGAGAAACATTCTGGTTGTTTGGTACTTTTCCTTTTTCCTCAGTTTACAGGAGGCAAGAACTCCCCTGTATCAACCCACAAGAATTTGTTTAATGTGTACTATATGTCAGGCATTCTATTAGGTCTTAGATATACAAAGAAATAATAATAATGACAATTATAACTTTGTATAGATTTTAAAACTATGATATTTGTTAAGAGTTTATAGATTCTATCTAACATATCATATCTATTATGATGTTTATATTGTCAAATGTATTATGATATATTAGATATAACATATTAGATATATGATATATTAGATATTATCTATAATATAATCTACTATACATAATATATGATAGATGTGATATATTGTCTATTAATATGTATTAATATCTAATGAATGTTTATTAATGTAATTAATATTTCTTAGTATATTAATTATTAATAGCCTATCACATTAATTTGGTCCTCACAGCATTATAAATAAGGAAACTTCAGATAAGAGGTTCAGGCATTTGCCCAGGGTCACTTATCTAGCAGTGTCTGAGATGCTATCCAAGTTCAGGAAATCCAAGGGTTTTACATTCTATCAGCGGTGATGACATATGGGTAGCTTATATATAGTAAGTACAAATAAAATAAAAGCAATATGGCTCTGAGATTTGCAAAATACTTTCCTCCCAATAACTCTGTGAAGTTGCTTGTGCATGGATGTTCAGAAAAAATACCATAGTTTAGGTGTTTATCCATGGTCATGCACTTATTGTCAGCTTCAGGGGCAGGAAAGGGGCAGAGAAAACATTTGTAAATGGAGGTGATGTAAAACCAAAAGATATCAATATATTTTTATTAAAAAATATAAGTGCCAGAGTCCGTATTCAAGCATAAGCCTCATAACACTAAACCCTGTGCACACAACATAAGCTGCATGAAGCCATTTACTCAGGCCCACCCTTAAGCCACAAATCTGCTCCTCTTGGGATCATAGAACCATAGAATTAGTATTGCACATTTAATCTAAACCTTTCATTTTATTTATAAATGAGGAATATTCAAAGCCCAGAGACTTCGAGTGACTTGCCTGGTTAATGGCAGCATCAGAATTTAAACTCAGATCTTGGTGATTCCAATTTAGCAACACCTACTCTCTTCCCTTCTAGAGAATTGACCCTTCTTCAGTTTCTAACTGGTCACCAGGAGTGAGAAAAACCTACAGGCAGGAGTCACTTGAAGTCACCTATAATTTGTAGATGACATATATACAGGAATCAAATAATATAGAAATAAGAAAAACCATCTCTGAAAAACTAATAATGGGGATGGGGAGGGAGGAGAAGGGATTCTATATTTCTCCCAAATGCCCACAGGGCAAAGACAGCCTCCTCTTCCCCCTCCCTTTAAGCCTTACCCCCCTGTACATACACACTTCTTTCCATGCCCCTAAAAATCAGGTTTGGAGATTGGGGTTATTTTTTATAGAGATGTCTTAGATTCAAACAAAGGAATGATTTATGTGTAATGATCCCTTGCAGAGTCCTGGACACTCTTCTAAGTGGCCGACTGACCAAGAAGCATTGTTTCCTAGCAAGCTTAGGCAGGCTATGTTTGCATGGGCAATGCCTTGTGTCTAAGAATATAAACAAAGGAGAAAGTGAGCATTTTTATTTTATCTGATTGCCTTCTCTAATGAAAGACAACATTTCTTCCCTGAAATCAGAAGAATGTCAGTCCTGAAGAGAGTATTTACTATCCCAGAGTACACAGATTCCCAGGTTAGGAGCATAGCACAGTCATGCCTGGGTCTCTTCATGTGTAGCCAAAACGGTGACCCAGCCAGTATGTGGGCGTGTGTTGCAACCCTGGCATCTTCAGCTTTCAGAAAGGTCAAGTTTAGTGAGGGAGCTGCTGTGAGAGAATGAGTGTGCCTGTGTGTGCGAAATGCCTCTAGTAATAGCCAATGAAGATGTAAATGGAACTTACAGTCACATAGCAAAACTAAAGACCAAGAGCTTAAGAAATGGCACTTCAATTAGGAATATTATCAAATTCAAACAGGAAGGAAAAATGAGAGGGAGGCAGGATAAGGGCCATGCGGTTTCTAATAAGCCACCTTTAAAAAGAAAAGCAAACTGCCTTTGGCACCGATTGAAAAGCAATCAGACTTATGAGATTCCTCAATTTGGTTGTCAATAAATGTGTACTTGGTGCTGGGAACAGTTCTAGGTACTGGAAATAAAAAGATGATTAGGAAGCAATCCCTCCAATTACTACTTTATTTATGTTATTTATGCCACAGTGGGGGTTGGGGGGTGGGGAGGTGATACAGGGGAAAGGGTGGGGTGGAGGTTCAGAGAGGCCAGGAGCTAAGGCTAAAGAGAGCCTGGATAAGTAAAACCCATGGCCAATCCACAAGCCTCATGTTCATTTCTTCCCAGTTTTCTTTTTTTTTTTTTCAGAGCTTTAGCAATTAACTAAAACAAAACCTCTTATCACCTCTCCTTACTCCTGCCCTTAGATTCTAAGGAAAAGTAAAGTGATTGAAGTCAGAGAGGGGGTGAGAGGCACATAAAGGGCTGGAGGGCAATATAGCAGAAGAAGAAGGTGGCATGGATGGTGCAGAAACTTGAAGGGGGAAGGAGAAGAACCTGGGACTTTTTAAGTATGGATATATATAGCTCCCAGTAAGGAACTCCGACTGCCAATGCAGATTGGCCCCTTTAGTCTAGGAGAGGTGGCCACTAGAAATTTAGCTCCTGAGTAAGTAGAATGGGATGGACTCTAACATCCCTGAAATGCTCACACAGCAAAGATAGGGCTCTCTCCCTCCTCCCTGGGAAGCCTTGGCAATGGGTTGTGTGTATGCTCATTAGTATGTATGTAAATACATATCCATTTAAAAACATGATTCTGGGAAGGGCTTTATCAAACTCCCAAAGGGCGTCATGACGCTGATAAGAAGGCGAGAATCCCCACTTTACAATTTATGAACTTCAAACAAATGAAGTTCAGAACTTACCAGGAGCTGCTTCTGTTTGTTTTCCCATAAATGTTCTTGCTCCTCATCTATGTTCCACCACGAAGCTCATGGTGGTGCCATCAAAGGATGGGGGCGTGATGATCCTTGGCCCCAGTGGCTGTGAAGTGATGCTGATGACAGGCTTGCCATGCACCTGGGCAAACCCCTTGGCACCCACAAGCTGGGAGGTTGCAGGGGGGCCAGAGGATGAAGCAGAGGAGGGAGGCTGGCCCATGGCAATAAAATATGGGGTCTCAGCAAAAGCCATATCTCTGGGGGCTACTGTGTCTTTGCCAGAGGGATCTCTAGTCATAGGAGAGAGCTCACTTCCTCCAGGAGTACGGGTGAGGGTCGTTGGCTGCAGGGCATTGGGAGGCAGCATTGGGGGCAGGAAGCCAGGGTAGATCATGTAGGTGGGGCCATAGGCACCAGGGCTCAGAGCTAAAGGAGGGACAGGGATGGACATGGGGGTAACTGCCTGCTGCTGGGAAGTCATGGGGACATCTACATACTGCCCAGTCTCTGGATCAAATAGCCGCCTTGTCATGGGTTGAACTGGTGTGTCTACCAGGTAGTACTGGCCAGTGGTCAGGTCTAGTAGCATCTTCCTCTGGGTTTGCTGAGGCTGTGGCTGCTGAAAGGGGTCCGTTGGACCTGGAGCTGCTGCAGCAGGGGGTGGGGCGGAGATGCCGGGAGGGGAGAAGCACAGTACCTGGGGCTGGGCCCCGTGCAGGGCGAAAGGCAGTGACTGCTGGTGATAGACAGCGGTGGGGGGATGCTCAGGGCTCTGGGGTACGGCTGGGGCCGAGGTGGCCGGGTCTCGAGCACTGTCTGTTTTATTCCGCCAGCTAGGCCGACTGACCCCACTGCTCTGGGCACCCTTAGCACTGTTGGGCACCTGGCTGCGGGCACTCAGAGGCGGCAGGCTGCAGAGAGTGGCCCCAGAGGAAGCCACTGCTCCTGCCCGTCCAGGTACCTCGGCACCCCCCACATTTCCTTTGAGAGGACTGCTCACGTAGTTCCCACTGTCGCTGCTGGCTGAGTCCAAGCCCTTCTCCCCATCACTGCCGTTTTTCTTGCTAGTGGTTTCAGCGGGCAGTGCTCGAGTGGCTGGAGAGATCTTTAGGGACCGGAGTCCCTGGGATTTGATCCCCTTTGAGGTGGAAGAGCTTTCCTGAGCAGGCCCTTGAGGGAATTTGCCTGCTATGCCGCCTGCCACCACAGCTGTTTTCTGGGTACTTACTGTGAAGGTATTTCGGTTGCTAGGTAAGGAAGGTAAAGGCTGCAGAGGTTGGGTCCTCTCCACATCTTTGTGGGCCGGGGGAATGTAGAGAGATCGGGGCCTTTCCCTAGCCATGTTCTCAAAGGCTGCAGCCCTGGCTGACACACTCTCAGCATTGGGGTTGGAGTTTCTTCGCTGAAGGCGTTCTGGAGCCACCCCCCTCATGACCACCCCGCTCTTCCCCCCTGGCCCTCTTTCTTCTACCTCGACTGATCTCTTGGCTGGCTTGCCTGCCTCCCCGCCAAGGCCTTCACGTTCTTCACTCTCGATGAGGGACAGCACGTGACTGTCAGTCATCATGGGCAGTGGGTCACTCTTGCGTTTCCATTCATACCTGTTGAAGCTATACAGCTCCTCCATGGATCTCACGGCGGCTGTGAGCTTCTCTAGGGCATTACGTGTTGGTTTGGGGGCTTTCGCCTCTTCCTTGGCCTCTTCTTCCTTGGACTTTTCTGGTGTCTTCTGTGCAGATGTCTTGGACACAATCTTTAGTACAGGCAGGTGGGAACCCTGTTCAGTCTTATTGGGAGCAATGGTGGCCACAGGCAACCGACCAGAAGCCCTGTGAACTAAGACTGTACCTTCTGGAGAAGATGAGGGAAGGGTCCTAGTGGCAGCTTTCCCCATGCTCTCCCTTAGATCTCGGTCCGTGCCTTCTTCTCTGTGGTTCGCTACGACTTGGTACGTGATCACCATTGGGGACAGGGACTTGGGCGCGCTGCCACCTGCAGAAAGCTGCCTGGGTTTCGATCCCGAGGTTCCCTGTTCAGGGGTCACACTTCCTTTATCACTACTTTCCCCAGACCCTTTGATCAATTTCCTGACGTCTCTCACCTGGTGGAGCGGCCCTTGAGTTTTGGATTTGTCCCTCACGTCCCGTACCTGGAACTGGGGCACCTTTTCCAAGCTGTCCCCCCTGAAAAGTTTCTGCTGTGCTCTGTTGTTGTCCTCAATGGTCTTGAAAAGGGTTGAAGTGCTGCTTCCTGCCAGCTTCGGGGTGAGTAACTTGGCTATATTAAAGTCGGCACTGGGCTCCTGCACGCTGCCCAGGCGGATCTTGATTTCAGGGACCTTGGGTTTGATCACAGCTGTGGAGGCAGCCTGGGCTGTAGGATATTTAGTGGCCTGTTTTCCTGGCTGCTTGTCTTTGGGAGTGTGCTGTATGTTGGGGACGAAGAGTCGGGACATGATAGTTGACTTGTCGGCCGATATCTCTCCAAGGTCAGCCTTCCAGTCCCCACCTTTGGAGAGCTTCAGTTTCCTGATGGGGGCCTTTTCCTCCAGTTTCTCGGCCTCCCTCTCCTTCCAAGACCTAAACGCGCTGTTCTGGCTGCGAAGGAAGATGCCCTTGACAGTTTCAGAGGCGCTCTTCTTAATTCCACACACCTCCTCTGGCCGGTGGTCAGTAAAGGATCTGTTGGATCCAATATTGCTTTCCCGGGGAGCACTTGCTTGAAAGACTGGAGATTTATCTTCAGACACTGGAGTGTCCCCATCTGAGACACTGACCACTGTGTACTCAGAGCTGGCCTCTGAGTAGTGAGAACTCTGCCTTTGCAGGCCCTTCTCGGGGGCCTTCTCCCAACCCGAGGAGTCCTCGGGCTCCCTGGAGGAGCCAGGGGGTTTCTTGTGAGATGTGTCTGAGACTTGCCCCCGCTCCATTTTGAACTCCTGTTCCCGCTGCATCTTCTTGGAGATGACATTTTTTAGAAGACTGGAAGCAAATTTGGACTTTTTCTGTGTCCCTTCTGCCCGGGAGGAAGGCTTGCTGCTTTCCGAGGTCTCTGAGCCGTCATCTGTGTAAACTGACCCCGGGGCCTTGGCACCTTTTTTCACGGACCCAGCAACAGAACTTGCTTTGCTCTCGCTGCGTAAATTTAGTGTCTCCAAAAGGGTGACGACCCGGGAGCCACTTTGGACCTGTTTCTGGAAGCACAAAGGTGTCTCCACGTGGGTGATCTCCCCATCCACCTTGCTGACCACAAACTCCAGGGCCTTGGTCTGAGATTTCTTGGACTGGATATAGAGTTGGTCTGCAGAGGTCCTGGCCCCGGTACCCTTCCGCAGCCCAGCAGCTACTGACGCAGCGCTGTTCTTCAGCAAGTTCTGCTCCACCCTGGCTCCGAGACCCCCACATTTTAGATCCAAGAAGGTCGACCAGCGGCCGAAGCCGACGTCGGAGAGGGCTGTGGAGGGAGCTCTGGAGCTAATGTTAAGGGCCTCAAAGTAAGGGTAAGCCAGGCTCCGGAAGGCTCGGGATGTCAGGTTACGCACCTCTTTATCTGCATCATCCAGCTCACTGACGGCACTGGACGCCCCGCTCGAGTAATCCACCAGCTCCTTGGCCCGGATTGCCCCACACCTGGTCTGCAGGCGGGCAGGTACGGCAATAAACTTCTTTGCATGGTCTTGAGCTGTTGCTGCAGCTGGGTGCGGCTTGGGCAAACTTGAATTGTGTTCAGCAGCTGAGGAGACTCTGAGGCTCATTTCGCCTTCATGCTTGGCAGCGTGAATAATGTTTTGCTTTGGCCGCACGTTGCTAGGCTCATTTATAGCCCGGGAAGTTGGTTTGATTGATAGGCGGATCTGGCCTGGAGCGTTCCCACAGCTGCTTGGGGCTGCTGCTGCTGCTGGGGCTGCTGCTGCTGCTGGAGCTGCCTTCTGGGGCTCGCCTGGGGGCTCACATGGGGGGGTGGCGGCAGCCGCCGTATCAGTGTCACTTTCAGAGAGGGTGCTGCCCACTTCAGTGCTGCTGGTGTCACGGCCATCGCTGGCCATGGGAGCGTGCCCTGGCTCGCTGCTGATGGGGGTGGGAGACCTGGTGGCACTGGTACTTGGGCCAGTGCTTAGGTAGCAGCTGTCTTCGGTCGGGGTGGTGGTGTCCCCGGGGGTCTCATCGCTACCACCGAAGGAAGCGTAGTCAACGAAAGAGTAGATCACGTTGTTGTCTTCGAAATCCCAGCGAGAGGCCAGTCCGAGGTCAAAGTCTGTGTCCTGTTCGACTTCACTCAGCTGGATTTCATGGGTGGTGATGTAGTGAGCCTCCTCGTTCGGTGGGGGGTGGCCGCAGCCCTGGGCCTTGGCAGGGGTGGCCCTGAACCCTGCTGGGCCTCCTCTTCCTGCTCCTCCTCTCGCTTTTCCTCCTTCTCCCCCTCTGGGCTGGTGGGATGGCTTGCAATCCTCAGGGCAACTGGGCTCACGGTCACTGCCCTCACCGCTCTCACTCTCGAAAGCTAAGGAAGAAGACGAGGAGGCTGGACCACCCATGGATGTAGTCGTGTCGTCCAGATGGGGGGAGCAGGCTTCTCCTACCTTGTCTGCTGGGGAAGAGGAGGCAGAGGAGGACAGAGAAGAAAAGGTCTTGGGGCTCCCAGGGCTGCCAGAGAGTCCAGAGGAGGTAGGAGTCTGGGGGGTGGGGGCAGTGGGCTCACCCGGGGGGCTGCTAGCTCTGCTCTGGGGGCTCCCAGGTGCTCCCCCTAGAGTCAGGTTCAAAGTCCCAGGGCTTTCTCTGGCTGCTCCAGCGGGGCCACAGATCTCCACGTATTTTGCTTCCCCCGATGGCTTTGGAAGCGTCAGCTGCTGCTGTTGCTTGAGGTCTTGGCTGCCATGTCTGCTGCCCTTCCCATCCCTGATCTCTCTCAGTTTGGGCTGCTTCACTGGATCAGGAGTGGTCACTTCCATAACGATCCCTTCCTCAGGCCGCAGTGACAGGAGGAGACAGTGGCGAGAGCTGAAGGTGTCTTGGATCCTACCCTGGCCCCCTCTGGGACGAAGAGTTGCCTGGAGAAGGGACCCACGTGCCTGGACTGGCCCCCTAGCTGGGGACGCTTCTGCCACTGATACCAGCTTCAATTTCTTCAGCCCCTGTGGCGGGGCCTGGGCAAACCCAAGGGAGATAGGAAGGCCCCTGGATGGGGTGGCGGAGGTGGCCTTAGTGGTCTGTGCTGGGGGGGCTGCTGTTCCTGCCGTGATAGCTGCCAGGGTCTTGTAGCTGAGCTTTCCCGTACAGTTGTTGGCTTGGCACTGTCTGCGGCTATGAGACTGAATGCCATTGGTAACAGAAGGAGCAGCATCTGTAGCCCGACAGGGAGACACCCAGAAATGAAGGGAAAGCATGTGTTGGTTCTTGTGTAGCCTTGTCCAGGTCCTGAATGGGGAGAGAGAGGTTCACGTCATTCCAGAAATATTTTTAGTGTCCAGTCTCCAGGCATACTGAAACCAAACTTCTGGATGGAGAGGAGAGGTTCCCCAAAGAATTTTGAGACAGAGACAGAGACAGAGAGAGACAGAGACAGAGAGGAGAGAGAGAGAGAGAGAGAGAGAGAGAGAGAGAGAGAGAGAGAGAGAGAGAGAGAAATGGAGGGAGACAGAGAGATAATAGAGATTTGGGAGTGGGGAGGTGTGATAGAGGGCAATCATATGTTTTTATTCAAAACAAACAGAACAGGATATAACTTCTACTTCAGATGGGTTGAGGAAATAGTAAATTATCCTTCAACTTCGCCACCTCTTTCACCCCTCAAAGTCCCAAATTAACGGGACTTTTCTCTTTCTCCCAATTTTTCATTGCATCTCTTTAATATCACATTATTCATGCACAGAAATCCTGGAAAAGTTTCAAGATTTCCCTTGTGCTGAGAAGCGGTGTAAGTTTCTCTTGAAAAATCACCCAATTGCTCTTAGGAACAGCTGAAGAGGATGCGTTCTGGTAATACAATTGTTAATAAAGGAAAGGATCCTTTCTACATACCCCAAAGGTATCCTCTCTAACCCTCCCCCTCAATTCCCAGAAATTTGTGGAAGCTCTCATCTAGAATCTTCTTAGAGTCAACAAAAAGGACAAAGGTGTATTTTTCACAGAACATGAAAGTGAGGTTTTGTGAAACTTTACAAATACAGTCACTAAAGTAGAGAAATCAGAAAGAGTTGAGGGCAGAAATGAGCACTCCACCTCATTCCCCCGACAAAAGTTTCCAAAGGTCTCCAAATTTGTGAAACCATGGCCAGACAATAAGCCCCTAATTAAATATAGCCTCAGCTGCAGTCCCTGATTAGATTACACTGGCCCTCCTCCAGTGTTTCAGGGCACGGAGTCAAAAGACACTCCAGAACAACGAAGTTTACCCTTCGTCAGTCCCATGCAGCTTGGAGGGAGGTTCAAAAAGGAAACACAACCCAAATAGCATACCCTCCGGAAGTGAAGCCCAAATCCCAGCTCACTGGCTTTGAGGTTCATCCATTCAGTCCATCCAGTGGTCTGGGAAGAAGGATGGGTCAGCCGGAGATCTGGGCTCTTTGCTGGTGATCCCTGAGGCAGCTCCCCTGGTTGTGATCTGTAGACATCCACAGCTCTTGTATTTTGTTGAGATCAAATCCTCTTCATCTGCCAGGACCTTACTTCCCCACTATACATAGGCTATGTGTCACTTATGCCAATGGAATAAAGCCCTATTTTAAACATCCCCATTTGTGGGAAGCAAAAATAACATCATCAACCATTCCCTTGAAACAAGAATGTCACCCCCACACGCAAAAATGTTCTTCCCTCTGGATCCAGGCGTGGGCAGACAGGGAGTAGGGTGCCTAACAGCACCTGAAGGATATACCTTCCAAAGTAGGTGTCTAAAAGAACAACCTTAACGGTCTCTCCCGCACTGGGTTTTTGCCAAAAGTATAATGAGAGATCTAAAGAATAAATAATTCCAGTGTGATACAAAACTATTAACAATGCTTCTTCCAAATTCCAAATTCCATTTTTCAGCCTCTTGGGTACAGGCATTAATATTTATTGATGCATAGTCTCCCCTCAGGGCTGGAACTGGAATAGAAAGACCTGGATTTTGTCCCAGGGTACCAACATTTAGAAAGAGAAAAACAAAATAATGATTTTTAAATTGGGCAATTAAATTATTATAGCTACATATTAATACTTTCACTCATTCAGTATCACAGAAACTAGTTAGCAAGAAGACTGATTTAAAACCTCCAGTTGAGTCCTGCTTCTCCCCAGATGGAAGCCTTTCCTGTGATGGTCTTCCCACTTTCCAGGGGCTCCCCCAACATTGGCTGGCATCACTGGGCCTCTGTATTGCTATTAGCAGGTTGTGTCCAGAAGCTTCCCCACCTAGGGAGCTGGAGTCCTAGGTTCTCCCTCTATACTTGTTTCAAGGATAGATAATGCAGGACTCTTGTACCAGTTGCCAAAATTTCTATTTACAAGTCTGAGCCCCACATGGGAAGACTACACAGTGCTAAAACAACTGATTAACAATGCAAATTTTAGTCAGTCAGTTTATTTGACAACAAACAAATAATTAGATTGATTTTTTCTTAATTATTAAATTAATCATTTGTTTAAGTGCCAAACACAAAACAGATTAAGAGTTTAGGGAAACACTTTGGTTCCTTAGGGCCAGTGGGGTATATTCAATGTTTGATTTCCCCTCTAAAGGAATCATACCCCACCCAAGGGTATGATTATACTTGGGATCTGAGGAACATACTACTTTTTTTAACAGATGAAAATTTTTTATTTTGTTTTTAATTTATGGAATAAAAACAAGCATTTCTACAACATATTACAATTTTAAAAATATGATTGTACATGAATCTGCTCATCTACTATGACCAACTTGTTATTCCTTTTAAATATACAACAAAATTACCATGTAAATTTCTTTTTTTCCTTTTTTTCTTCCTTCCCCTCTCCCCCTACCCCTTGCCTTAGAGATACTTATTGAGTTTGCTTGTTCTTCATCTGAAAATTACTTAGAAAAACCAAGACTGCCATTCTTTGGTGCCCAAAGAAGAATTTGTCTTCTCACTTTCCACTTCTCACTGACTAGCATGAGATCACTGAATTCCAGCTAGGAGAGACCTTAAAGGCCATTTAGTCCACTCCCTTCATTTTTTTTCTTCCTTTTGGAGTGGGGGAAGGTAGGGCAATTGAGGTTAAGTGACTTGCCCAAGGTCACACGGCTAGTAAATGTTTAAGTGTCTTAAGCTGGATCCTGACTCCAGGGCTGGTGCTCTGTTCACTGCACCACCTAGCCACCCCCCTTCATTTTCTAGATGATGAAAATGAAGCCCAGATATGTTAAATGACCTGCCCAAGGTCATAAAGATAATCAAGCTTTGAACTTAGGTCCTCTAGCTCTTTCCATGGTGCTTCCCAATATTTCAACATATTTCACTGGCAAACCATGTGACAAATGTATTATCAGATGCCCTGATCTATAGTTTAAGACATAAATGCTCCATCTTTGAGCCCCCACAAAGTTGCTCCTAAATCTTGTTCTCAGCTCTGACCAAGGAAAGGACAACTTGCCTCCAATAGGTCTTTACCTTCATGTTTCTGAGTAGCTCCTTCTTATTGTTTGGTTGCATATGATTCTTCATGAGCCCGTGGATCACAGCAAGCCAATACTGTCCATGGGGTTTTCTCGGCAAAGATACTGGAGTGGTTTACCATTTCCTTCTCCGTGGATTAAGACAAAAGAAGTTAAGTGACTTGCCAAGGTCAGTAAGTGTCTAAGGTCTGATTTGAAATCCGGTTTTCCAGTTCCAGTTTTGAACTGGGTACCAGAACTCTATCCAGCTACTACTTTCTTACTCCAGTCTAAATATATTACCAGAAAATAAAAACATTGAGTGGAAATCTTCTTGTGCATGGAAGCAATTTCCAGAATTAATTTTTAATAAAAACGTGAAGCCTATTAAAAACAATGACAAGCAAAAAGAAGTGGGTGATTAACAAGTGGGAATAAAATTGAATGAGACTGTCCAGTGAAAAGGGTCACACCCTCCTCACTTCCCACTGACTTCCACACTGGACGTCAGTGGCCATGTAAGTTTCCCTGTTGATATATACCAGAACACTTCCCAGTCACTCAGGGCAGTGCACTGTCTTCCTTGGCATTCCTACAGTCATTTTTGACAGATGAGCTCAAAGATTGCTTACCTGATCTCAACTCTTGAGCAATTAGCAGTGACCAATGTCACTAATGTTAACTGATGTTGCATAGACTCTCTTGGTGAACTAAGCAAAATTTACTCCTTGGATAGCTCTATATGGGAACTGAAAGAGGGTAACAAAGGGGGTGATTCAGATATATTATTTTTAACTGCACATGGAATATTCTGTGGTATTACCTGTTAACTTTATATGACACATCAGAATTTGTAAACATGAAGTGATTAAAGAAATTAAGAATGACAGCTGGGTCTTCATCTAATAAAAGATGATGAGTGTGCCCATAATTTTGAATTTACAGCTTGAAGGTCATCTAGTGGAATCCTTTACACTTTTACTGATGAGGAAATGAAGGTACAAAGAAGGGCAGCTAGGTGTCAAAATAGAGTGTAATACCTAGAGTCAGAAAGACCTGAATTCAAATCTTACCTCAGTCACTTACTAGTGACTCTGAACAAGTCACTTAATCCCTTTTGCCTCAGTTTCCTCATTTGTAAATAATAGCCATAGGTCAAACTCCAGGGTTGTTGTGAGGATAAAATGAGAGGATATTTGCAAGGTGCTTTGCAAACCTTAAAACTCTATAGAAATGCTAATTGTTACTATCATTTTTGCCCAAGATCACACATACCTCCTCAGTAGAAATCATAGAACCAGAAGGTACCTTACAAGGCCCCCTGGTCTAGCTCCCTCATTGAACAGATAAGGAAGCTTAAACCCAGGGAGCCTGAGTGACCTGTCCATTTCCACACAGGCAATAATTGTCAGGGGCATGATTTCAGATCTCTGTGTTCTTCCTACCCCAGAGTATTTTTCCCATTGTGCCAGTAGAACCAGGATTTGAAACCATTTTATCTGACTCTAAATCCAGGAATTGTTCCACCTCACCAAAAAAAAAGGACCGCAGTGTCAAAAGCATGTTGGGTCCTATAGCTCCAATTCATTTTCTCCATTGGAAAGTCTCAGACCTTGGCTCACTGGTCAATCCTTTGGGGCCGGGAGTGAAGGTGGGGGGTGTGGTGGGGTGGAGAGGGGAAGGAGGCATGGACATGGACCTTTTTGTGCCTGGAGCTCCAAAATTCAGTCTTCTTTTGTGCCCCAACTCATTGAAAGCAGCACACAGGCTTTCTCAGTTTTTAAAGGGGCTTATTACTATATGCTTCAGGAAAGTACAAGGCATTAAAGTAAGAGACATATGGTGAAAGAACTCTAATAATTAACTCTGGGCTTCCAAGCAAACATACAGAGAAGTTTTGACTAAAACAACTGAGGCCAGGTCACAGGATCTCCTCCACCTGCCTTCCTTCACTCCCTAAAACTTCTCAGCAACCATGTGCCCTGAATCCCCTTCCTGCTCTCCCCAGGACTCTGATCCAGCAGTCATCCCTTCCCTCTCAAAATGCCAACTAGTCAACAACTCACCAAGCTTTCCTTAAATACCCACTCAGTTGCCAGGCTCAGTGATAGGGCCTGGAGAATACAAATTTAAACAAAAGCAGTCTCTGTGTCCCAAGATCTTGTATTTTATGGAGATTCATTTCACTGTCCTCAAGGATCTTGCTTTTCATTCTAGCTTGATTTACACATTCAATACCAAATGCATACAAAATCAATATACAATCATTTGGGGGTTTATGGGGGAGTACTAACAACTGTGGAGAGTCAGGAAAGGCTGGGTGTTGGAGGTGGCATTTGAGTTGCACTTTGAAAGGAACTGGAAATTCCAAAAATTGGAGGTGAGGAGAATTTGCATTTCAGGCAAAAGTACAGATAGGAGATGGGAGCAGTGATGAAACCAGTTGGCTGGAATAGACTGTGTTGAGAGGGGTATGATGTAAAATAAGTTTGGAAAGATGGGTTGGAGTCAGATCATGGTAGACTTAAAATCCTCATGGTAGACTTGGAAGCTCTGTTGACTCAGTTTTGCCTTGGTCCCACCTGCTTATTAACCAGTGTTGGGGGAGGCCCTGGTGGAGAAAGCACCAAGTCTTCAGCTTTCTGGGTCACCTGCTTTTGTCACCTTTGTCACCTCTTTTTGCTACCTTGGGGAGGAACTGAAACACAAGGGCCCAACCTCTTCTGCTGAAGACAATCTGAATTGTCTTCAAGTTCCCTATAAAAGCTGGCCCCGCCTTGAAGTCAGTGCTTATATTCAGCAATCAGCCCATCAACATGGTACCACCATGACTTACTTAGAATAAAATCCTTTAAATTCTCTTTGTCCGGAGTTTTGCCTCATTAATCAGGGTGAAAGCCCAAATGAAGAATTTTCCTTTTGACGGACCAAACAAATACATGTGCATTTTGTTCTAAAGGCAAAAGTTAACCATGGAAGCTTTTCAAGGAGGAAATGGACATGGTCAGCTCATGGTTTTGGATCTACATTGAGGATGAATCAGAACGGAGGGAACCTAGATGCAGGCAGATTTAGGGAACTGTTATTCATTATATCAGGGGGCTGTTTCAGTGGCTTAGTAAAACCAGCCCTGAGGCTTGGTAAAGGATGGGGCATAAAGGAGAATTACGAAATCTTCATGTAGACATTGCTTAGAGCACATGACCTCTGAAGTGATCTTCAGATTCTGATATTCTGTGATATTTTTTCTGAGGTGATTGCATATAGTGAGGACATCAATGTAAATAGCTTTATCCAGAAGTTTGGCAACAAAAGAGGAAGACCACAATGGTCAATGTATGGGGAAGAAGGGATTTTTTTCAGGATAGAGGAGATTGGAAAGGAGTCCCAGGGAACGGAAAGACATATAGTAGTGGTATGAATGAATGAATGAATCAATGAGAAAAAAAGCATTTATTAAACAGCACTACACATGAGGGAGAGAAAGGAACAGATGCAGATGTTATTGAGAGAAAAATTGACAAGTCTTAGCAGCTCACTGGATGTGGGGGTTAGAGAAAGTGAAGCTACCTTTAGTACAATTGTCCCTGCTGCTACTACAATTCTCAAGCCCTGGAGATTTTAACCCTTTCATAATTGGAATTCCACCCTTGGGCTTCATTGTCCTAAATAATAACTGCCTCTCCTGGCCCATTATTTCAGGCAGGCCCTAGACATGAGTTACTTCACGCCCTATTCCCTAGTGTTTCACACACACACACACACACACACACACACACACACACACACACACACACACACACACACAGCCTTCCTCTGAATGGGACTCAACAAGTGCTGATTAAATGGACATTGAAAGGGGCGGCTAGGTGGCGCAGTGACTAGAGCGCCGGCCCTGGAATCAGAAGGTCCTGAGTTCGGAGCCGGCCTCCGACACTTAATCCGCACAACCAAAAACCTAGCCGTGTAACCTTGGGCAAGTTACTTAACCCCAATTGCCCTAAAGGGGCGGCTAGGTGGCGCAGTGAGTAAGAGCCCGGCCTGGAGTTTGGATGACCCAGATCAGATCCGCCTCAGAAAATGAGCACCCACCATAAATAAATGACTAGCCGTGTAACCTTGAGCAAGTTACTTAACCCCAATTGCTTTAAAAAAAAAAAAAAAAAAAAAAAAGAAAAAAAAATGGACATTGAAAATAACTTACTGGGATATAAGGAGCCTTGATGTTAGTTAACATTGTGATAATGGTTGTATTGTTTTGGATGGTTTGTTTATTTATTTTTTTAAATTTTGCTAGGTAAAGAGGTTATTCTCTGTCTCAACTCTTATTAAACCTTTATCACTATGGGGATTGCTTCAGTCAAACTGAGACCTATTAAAGACCTTAGCTTGAAAAGTCCAAGGTTACCCACTGCATCCTGGGCCATCTCCAGTTATCCTGATCTATATCTGGCCACTGGACCCCCATGGCTCTGGAGGAGAAAGTGAGGCTGGTGACTTTGCACAGCCCTGCCTCACTTAAATCCAATTCACTTGCATGTCATGGCATCACCTCCCTGATGTCCTGCTCCTCTTTGAGAATGAAGGACAAACAGCAATGACTGCCATTGATCTTGGAAGGGAAGACCCCCTGGTGTCCTCACTCACCATCCTGGCCCTGGTCAGATCTATGATATCATCTGTGTGGACCTTTCAAGTATGGAAACTGTTCCCTCTTGTAGGCATGTGGTCTCCACTCCCCCTCCCCAAATTAGGATGTAAACTCCTTAAGGATGGAAATTGACTTTGCTTTTGTATTTCTATCCTCAGGGATTGGGCATGGTGCTTGGCACATTGTACATGCATTTTCATGTTCATTCACACTATTACTGCATATCTCTACCTCTCTAGTGGCTCATTCTCATCTATCTACAAACAGGTTGCCTCCTTTAACCTAAAAAAGCCTTCCCTCCCACTTCTGTCTCCCAAGTCACTGCCAAATTTATGTATAAAATTGTCAAACCTGAAGCTTAGTTTCTCTCTACAAAACCATAAAATCACACAATGTCAGGATTTTTAAAGGTAACTTAGAAGGTCCTCAAATTCAAGCAATTCCTAAATATAAAATCCTCTGTAACCTGACAAAATGGTCAGCTAGGTTTTGCTTTAAGGGGTCTCCTAGGGAAACTAAAGTCAAAACCTGCCTCTTGGCAGCTGCCAGCCACATGGAGGAAAAGTTAAGGGGCTTTCTACCCCAATTCTTTGAATGCATGAAACAACTCTCTCAAATGACGCCCAGTGGCCAAATCCAATGTTTTGGATTGGTTTTTTTATTCCTCATCTTTTTTTTGACTTCTCAGTAATATATGACCCAAGGGTCACAAGGCTAGTAAGTGTCTGAGGCCAGATTTGAACTCAGGTCTTCCTGACTCCAGGCCTGGTGCTAAATACAGCAGAAAGAATAGCCACCCATAGGGTCACTCCTAGGGTGACAACCCCCTACTCTTGGAAACTTGCTCCTCCCTTGGTATCAGCTCTAACTGCTTCAGGAACATAAGGGTTTCCCTTATCAGAGCACTGATGCTCTGTGTGACATTCTTGCTACTTCAGGGAACAGCTGAAGTGAGGAACAGCTGTTTTAACCACCATTTTGGCAATGAAGGGAGCCAGAGAGGGTGAAGGGAATAGTTGAATGGTGATTGGGTGGTATATGGAGAACAGTCTGTACTTGGGGGTGAAAGTATGTGGTGCAATTCAGTGGAAATTGGGTGAGAAGCAACAAAAAGCTTTAACAACAGAGAAAACTCTGTTCAGTAGCCCTCTTAGCATCAGCTCAAGGGAGGCAGAAAAGAGGGAGATGGATGCTCGATGTTTGCTACTGTCATTGAAGGGAGTCAAGTCAGAGTCCAAGGTAAAAAACAGATGCTGTAGATATGGTGTTGTTGTCCAAATGTTCCTATTTATAAGTGACATTAGGCTGATTGCATCAAGCTCAGGAAACAGAGCTTCCTGTACTACATCCATAGTTACTCAAAGGACTTTGGCCTAACCATCCACATATAAAAAACAAAGTGGATGAAAAATGTCAATTATGCATATTATGGCAGGTGAGGGTGAATATACTCAAATGCAAATTAACTGAAAGTATAAGAGTTATATTTGACGTCCAATAAAACATAACTTTTCATAGTTCTTTTAAAAAACTTAATTTGCAAAGTGACCTTTTCTTGCATTCACTTGTTTTACATGACTCAGCATTAACTGCAAACGATTATACATACTCTTATTTCAAATAAGTTTTAATTTATCAACCTGAAACCATACTTATCACATCGGATAGTAAATATACTTTTGATGAACAATTCTTTTTTCTGAGGCCATCCTTGATTTGTAAGTTTCTAAGTTTTCAATGGAGGTTAAATCAGATTAGCTTGCAGGTCACTGAAATAAATGCATATTTTGTCTCTTGGACCACTTTCTTAACATTTCATGGCATGTGACATGGTGCACAATGTGTTGCAGTATTTTATCTCCGTTTGAGGATTTCCATAATTCTAAAATCATTCTACTTCTCATTATAGTAATATATTTATCAGTATTTGTCATTCCCTCAAAGGGCACAAGACTTCCAGGTTCAGTGGGAAAAAAAATAACTCAAACAGCTTCAGGGTCAATGTTTTACAACCTAATGAAGATACCTGGCTCTTACAGACCTACCTGGATGTCTGACAATGGTTTTGCTATAGCCTTAAATGATAAAGTGAACTTTGTCAATGAAAATTACCTTTTTTCCAATCTTAAATCCCCTAGTGTTGTCTTACCCAAAACAACATTTTTTCCTTCATATCAGTGGTAATTAAGTAGTTGGGTTTTTTAAATTGATCTTTTCCCCCGCCAACTTCAAGATGCCTATGCTGCATCATAGAGGAATTAATAACAACTTTTTCAGCTGCCAGATCCTTCTGAGGATTTCTGCTTGTTTTCAGAGGATCAATTTGGCCATTTTGCAATGAGAGTTTTTCAGTTTTTGGTCTTATTTTTCATTATCTACTGCACTATCTTTGGAGTTTGGGGGAAAGAGATCCTGTTTCATTGTGGTCTAGAATGATCCTTGAAATGCTTGGCTATCCCATACTAATAGCTACTGTTAGTATCTTCAATGGTCTCTGAATTCTGCTCTTTAATAATTAAACATTTTTATGTTTTCTTGGAGTGATTTTCTTTCTTTAAAAACCACAGAGAGCAAGCCCCATATTCGGGGTTTCAAGTCCTTCCTCAGTCATTTAGTATATACCATGTGGGACCCTAGAGAAATCATCTGAGCTTTCATCTCTGAGACTATCAATTATGCAGAAGATGCCATTTGGGTTGGTGGAAGGAATTTCTTCACTCAGGAGTTTTTTATAACTATGAAATCATAGGATCGGTCCCTATCCCCATTTCTAAAAACCACAAAATTAAAAACACCACCAAAAAGAGTTCTGAAAAACATGTGTATGACATGAAATCTAGCTACCAGTGGGCAGAGAATCAATCAATCAATAAACTCATTATAGTAATATATTTATCAGGGTTTGTCATTCCTTGGGCTATGCAATGATGATAAAAAAGGAGCAAAAAACAGTCCCTATCCCCAAAGAGTTTATAATCTAATGGGAACTAAGTAAATGAAACAGTTAGCTAAAGAGAAAATTCAGCTCAATGCAATTTTGTTTGGTCAAAGTCAGACTTTACGAGTCAGCCTAGTATTAATAGAAACACATGTCCATGAACATTGCTACCACAACCTGAAACCATGTCAGGAAAGAGAGAGAAACACAAACAGACAGACACAGAGACTCCAGATGGACAATAAGTTGTGATGATGAGAGTAGGGGTTGTTTCATTCATTATATTTGTATCCATGGTGCATAGCACACAATAAGCCATTAATAAATACTTTATTGATTAATGATCCAGAATTAAGCAGGAGGACAGTGAGTTGGATCTAGATAGAGTACTTTGAATTGATCCTTTCTGATAGCAATATTTCCCACCCAATCTTTGATCCATTCCCCACATAGCCGCCACAGGGATTTTCCCAAAACTCAGGTGTGTTGATGTTAGCCATGCTACTTGATGAACCCCAGATGGCCCTTCTTATTGATAGCATTTACATTGCACTTAAAGGTTGGTAAAATGATTTACAATTATTATCTCATTTGATCTTTACAAGGAGGTAGGTGTTATTCCTACCAAGGAAATCAGAGGTTAAATGTCTTGCCCAAGGGTCACAAGGCTAGTAAATGTCTGAGGCCAAATTTGAACTCAAGTCTTCCTAACTCCAGGCCTGGTGCTAAGTACAGCAGTGAGAATAGCCAGCCATAGGGTCACTCCTAGAATCCTAGGTAGCAGCTGCCTCCTGAGAACCCAACCTGCCAACTGGAAGTAGTTCAAAGCGGGTGCTAGATGAGGAAAAGCTTCCTAAAAATTATAGCTAACTTAAAATAGAATAGACTGTCTTGGGATAGGGCCCTCTCACTGAAGATCTTTGAGAAAATATTAATCAGTCACTGTGTGGTAGAGGGAATTCTTGTACAGTTATGAGTTGGAATGGAAAGCCTTTGAGGTCCCCTCCAAATCTGCGATTCTGTCATTCACAGATTGTAATAGGGACACATGGAAATTTCTACAGATGGGTCCAAAAAATGAATTTCACAAGTCTAAGAGGTGGATCCATGTTTAGGAAGCAGTTCCAGTGAAAAAGATATAGGAGTGTTAGTGTTGAGCAAATTCAAATTGAGTCAACCATGTGGCACAGCACCCAGGACAGCTGATTCTTTCCTGGGCTTCATTATAAAGAGGTATAGGATGGAAGATGATAGCTCTACTGTATTACTCTGTGTGGCTGAGACCTCACCTGAGGCACTTCAGATGGAACATGAGTCACAGGATCTGGTATCCAGAACTGGGAAGGACATTGGAGGCCACTTAGTCCAACACCCCCCCCCCCATTTTTGGAGTTAAGGAAACTAAAGCTCAAGGACACTGATAAGACACTAACTGTTCTTTGGGGTAACTGGGAGGGCTAAGGTCTATTCCTAGAAAAGGGGCAACACCTTCCAATTCTTCTCCATTCCAAAGAGACTCCCTTTTTCCAACCAAATCATGGCTGAAGACTGGGGATGGGGTACAGTCTGCCTACCAAGGCCCTTGCACTAGGTTTCCCTAATATATGCAAAATATAGGTGAAAGGTTCCCATCTGCAGGCCTCTGCTACACAGTAGACATTGGCTTATCACTTCCCATCTGATATATTAAGTAGTTAGAGCAGTTGATAATGCCCTGTGTTAAAGAAGTTGTTATGGTTTCAGTTCTTGCATTGACTGGTCATCAACTGGTACCACATAGCAACATGCTGACCCCTTCGTCCAGGCCAGTTGTCTTGCAAAACATATGCCATTGGTCACAAGGGTCTCCAAGTGTGAGGGTGGATGGATTAGTGTAAAACTATCCCCACAGTTGGAAAAACAGCTCACAGCATGTACAGCACTGAGGGTGAGTAAGTAGCACAATCTTTATAAAATGAGGAGACCGTGCCAAGCATATCATAGGAACTAATGAGCATTATTTGTTTTCCAATGTCTTCACTGAAACAGAATTCAGATAACTGAATTAGAAAGTCACTCAAATTGTACCATTGCACAGCAGGCTGAGGATTTGACTTTATAACTGCTAACGGTCTCCTTTTTTCCCTCTGAGATTAGTCATTTCTATTTTTTGTTTGGTTTTTTTATACTCCCTGGAGAGTTATCTTCAAATTCTTTTTTCTCCCTTTTTTTTTGATGTTTGTGTGTGTGTGTGTGTGTGTGTGTGTGTGTGTGTGTGTGTGTGTGTGTGTAGACCTATGATACCATCCAAGTATGGAAATTCTTCCCACTTGTAGGGATGGGCAAGTGGTTGGTAATTTATTGTTGAAAAGAGTTACCTGAGGTCACTGAAAAGTTTAAATGATTTGCCAGTGGTTTCACAGACAGCATGTTTCTAACAGGACTATTCAAATGTTAGCTTTGAAATTATTCTCTCTAAGTATTAACTTGAAAAAAATTATGCATTTCCTTTGTCTTCACTTCATCTCCCTGGCTTTTAGGTTCCTTCTCTCCAAATTAGTGCATCTAAGTTTTAAGGTTACAAAACGCTTTACTCATGCTATCTCATTTTATCCTCAGAATGACCTTGTGTAGTAGGTGCTATTAATGTTCCCATTCTATAGATGAAGAAACTGAGGCTCCCAGTTATTATCTGAGGTCAAATCTGAACCCAAGTCCAACACTATTGACTACATCACCCAAGATGAGAGGGGTGGACTAGAGGTCTCTTCTTGCTCTCAAGATGTGACCCTCAGAGCCTCCTGCTAGGACTCAAAACTCATTTCCTCTAGGAAACCATTCCATATGAAACTCACCCCACTCTACCCACCCACCCTAGAATCTTTACATTTATCTTTTCGAGGTGTGTGATCAAATAGCTTTTATATGTCTTCTTCTCTGAAAAGAGTTCCATCTCACACACAGGTTTCAGCTAGTGACCAGAAAACTATTACTCTTGGCAGGGGAGAGAAACTTACCTAAGATCCCCCAGAAATCAGGCAGCAGATCAATACTTGCTTTGATAAACTTTGCTTCCTCACCTATCCTCTGTCAGGAATTCTGGGTTATTTTCTATTGTGGTTATGAAGGGAAGACAGATCTGTTATCACCCTCCCCAACCCAATCACTCCAGTGTACATATACACTCACCACTTAAAAGTATGTCATATCTTTTCAGTATGTATTAATGCCAGTCTACTTTCTAAGAAGTGAGTTAGGTTAACTATATAGACAGTGAACTATATGAAGAGATTCCAAATCAGGTCTATTCAGCCAAAAAAAAAAACAAGTAAAGGAATACATTGGTCAAGACAGTTGTTTGAAGTCATAAGTTGAATTTTGCATTCTTTAGCTGTTTGTTTTGGTATTGTGCATAGGTAAACAGAATCGGCCCTTTTTATGTTCTGGGGAGTCATTTATAACTGTGCAGGAAAGGAGAAGTCATTAGCTTGGAGCAATTTTTGTAGGTGAGAAAGGATATTAGGATCTCAGAATTGATAAGAAGGCTCTAGACCTCAAATTATATAGCACAGCGTGAAAACATGAATGGAGTTAGGAAAATGGATACTCAATTAAATGTGGTCCTTGAGGATAAAGGGAAAGACCTGGTCACAGGAAATATCCAGTAGGAAGAAAGAGCATTTCCTCACAGAATGTGCAGTATTTGAGGCCTGGAAGATAATAGGAAGCAAAAGAGATATCGAGATGTTTCTTGTCTCAGAAAAGTAGTAATATGATCTGGACCTGTGATTTCATTAGCATAGGAAACTCCTAGAGGAAGAAACTCTTTATAACAGTGCCTCCCAGAAACTTGTCTTAGGGTGGTGGTTTTCAAAGTGTTGTCTGAGGGTCCCTGGGAGTTCCCAGGATCCTTTTAGGGAATCTACAAGGTCAAAACTATTTTCATTATGATTAGATGTTTTGATATCTATGTAATGGGGCCTTTGGAACATGCCTACTTCACCAAACATGGAGGCTTCTCTATGACGGCCTGCTTGGGAACGTCCAGATTTTCCAAGATGGAGGCACTTCCTCCCCAACAGCCTAGGTGGGTGTGGCCTCCTTTCATTGACTGCCTAACTGGAGAAGACTGAGTATTTAAAACTGAGAGCCCACTCACATGGTGCTCAGAAAAAGGGATACAAGGGCACTCTCATGGTTTCTCTTAAGAACTTTGGAATTGATTGCATGACATGGGAGACACTGGCACAGGACCACCCAGCATGGCATGCCCTCATCAGAGAAGGGGCTGTTTTCTACAAGCAAAGCAGAATTGAAGTAACTCAAAAGAAATGCAAGATATTCAAATTTAGAGAATTCACCCTAAATCTTCCTATGGACTATTTGTGCCTGACCTGTGTGTAGAGCATTCCAAGCTCGTATAGGTCTGATCAGTCATAGTTGGACACACTGTAACTTAATTCTAGCATAGTGATATCATTTTGGTCCTCTTTGATAACAAAGGACAACAACCATTAAGAATGTAAAGGGAGTATTTGATTCTTGAACTTCTTGACTCCTATGGTCCTATGCAGTCCATGTGACTGCTAATTATGGCTTATTGAGGGGGGGGGTGGAGAAATTTAAGAAAACCTACCAGTGAAAGTGGTGACTGGGAAAGCAACAGACAAAAGAATAGAATTATTCTACAAGCACGTGAGAAGCTCACATTCTGTAATAGCAAAGCTACTTGCAGCTGCTGTGGGGGGTGTAAGACCAATAACACCAGCACATAGGAGGGCTGCTAGCACAGGTTCCTTGATCTGCTTTTCTAAAGGAAAGCAACTCAAAAGGGATCAACCATCTTACTTTAATCAAACATATATATCATTTACTTAGTTCAGGGGGGAAAGTCAGCACCCTGAACTTCAGAGAAAATACAAACAGAAATTACAAGCAAAAATAATAACATAAAGACCACCACACAGGGCTTCTAACCGTCTGACCAAATAATACATACATCACAGATCAACAAACAGATCCAACTGTCTGACCATTACATGCATACATAGTTACCAGAGACAGAAGCACCAACATCTGGGTTTTCTTTTTTTTTCCCAAATGCTTTATTAACTTCTGGTTTGCATCATTCATTTCCTCCAGATTTTGAGTTACAATTTTTTCCCCATTTTTCCCCTACCCAGAATAGCAGTCCCACAGGATATCCCCTCATCCAGTATGCTCTCTCCCATATCTTCTCCCATACCCCCTTTGACTTTTAGCTGCATATTCTTTATCTATAAAATGTAAGTAATAATAATACCCAATTCAGAATCGTGGCACCAAATGCAGTCATGTATGTACAGTGATTTGTCAATCTTTAAGTGCTATGTCAATGTCAGACATTTTTCTTGGTAAAGTTTGTCTTGATATTCTTACTTGAAGACCTCCAGAAAGTGGAGGTCATTTTCTTGATGTTACGGGGTTTCTGCATCTGCTATTCTGCATTTTTTTCAGGCTAAATAAGACTCATTCTCTACTTGATGTCTTGTTAGCCTGAGTAATTACTAGGGAATTAAGAGCTTTGCTTATTTTGTTTAAGAAGTAAAGTGAACATTCATATACTATTGTGCAATAAGAAATGCCATCTTGGGGAGGAAGGGGGAAAAATTTAAAACTTATGGAAGTGAATGTTGAAAATTAAAAATAGGTGGACTTCAGAGAAACCTGAAAGACTTACATGAAATGATGCTAAGTGAGGGGAGCAGAAGCAGGAGAACAGCATACACAGTCACAGCCACAGTGTCCAAGGACTGATTTTGATAGACTTAGCCCTTCTCAGAAATGCAAGGTCCTAAAACAATTCCAAAGGACACATGCTGACTCCAGGCCTGGTACTCTATTCATGGCACTCCCTGACTGTAACGCTGTAGGTGTTATTTTCAACAGGACCATAGAATTTAGAGGTAGAAAGGTCCTTAGAGGTCATCTGATCAAACTGGGACCAAAGAAATTAAGTGACAAATCCAAGATTGCACAGATAACTGTCTAGATTTGAATGCAGGTCCTCTTACTCCAAATCTAGCACTTAGCACTACACAGCATTGAGTAATTCCAGTTGTATATTTGGGCTTTCAAAGTTTAAGGAAATTTGCAGCACAGTATGAGTCAAAGCCAGGTCTACAATGTTGGCACATTTTATCAGGAGCTGATGAGTGAACCAAGGCCCTATGGAAGCTGCCCCAACTTTCACTCCACATCTAAGTGAAATGAAAAAGGAGGAAAGAAGACTGACCTGGTGCATTGCAGGCCTGCAGGTGCTTCTATTTTTCAACAACGTCTTTTTTTATTTGCAGAATATTTTGTTTAAGGCATTTAAATTACAACTAATAATCTCTGGCAAGAGAATAGCTTTGCATTCCCTGTTGAGATAAATGCCTGACTTTAATGTCCACACTATTTTGGTCCCTGTAAGCATATACTCTTTCCATAATGCTTGAGTTGGTATCTGCATATTTACACACACACTGATCTATGAATAGAAATATGTGCCTAAGATTTTCTGGCTCACTTCAATGACTGTCTATATTACTAACAACTAGGGAAGGAGGTCCAGGGCAAGGAAGCCAGTTCTAATCTAACTATATCCACATTTTTACGGGAATAGCCCACAGACTTTCCACAGTAAGGAGGAGACAATCGTAAAACACTTTGCCACTCACTTTAGAAATATGATCATCCAACTTTGAAGATTACTCCCTGCTGTGCCTTTCCCTCATCATCTCAGGGTGAACAGAAAAGTCATTGGAAGATCCAAGTCATAACTAGGATCAAGTGGCTGGAGTTTTGCCCTCGGCTACAATTTTAAAAATCAGAGGGTGAGAAAATTCAAATAATGATTTTAAAAGATGAAGCAACTTTGCTACATCAATATTTTGATAATACTTTTCATTCTTTGAGAAGCATAGAAACTAGATAGCAAGAATGCTTAGGTTAGGGGCAGCTAGGTGGCACAGTGAATAGAGCACTGGTCCTGGAGTCAGAAGAACCTGAGTTCAAATCCTACCTCAGACACTTAACACTTAATAGCCACATGACCTTGGGCAAGTCATTGTTCACTTCACATGTTCACTTAATACCAATTGCCCTGCCTTCCCCACTCCAAAAAAAAAAAAAGAATGCTTAGATTAGAGGCAACTTCATGGCCAGTGGATAGATGAACTTTGGGGTAAGGAGCATGAGAGTTCTAATCTGGCTCCAGACACTAGCAATGTGACCCTGGCCAAGTCACTTACCCTCTTTCTGCCTCAGTTTCCTTATCTGTTACATGAGGATAATAATAGCACCCCTCTCCCAGGGTTGTTGTGATGCTCAAAGGATATAATATTTGTAAAGCACTCTTCAGACCTTAATGTGCTATAAAATGCTAGCTATAGCCATTCTTAATCCAATCAGGAACACATGAATTTGAATCCTGACTCACTAGCTTAAAGTGCTATTTAGATGTAATATTATTATTAAATATCAAAATGTGAATTAATATAGTAAAAAGAAAAGCAAGCTGCATGTAATAGAGGTCCCTAGTTTTATGCAGAGTTCCATTTTATTTGTTCTATTATATATACAGAAATACAGCACTATTTGATGTTCAGGTCAGAATAAAAACAACTCATCTTTTTAAACAAAACTTCTCTGGGTCTCAGTTTCTTCATCCATGAAATGGTCTCTAAATTGGAGATCTTAAGTTATTCATTTAAACAGCTTCTATTTGGTGAAGTTGGCTTCGCCATTCACCATTTCCTAAGGAAGCCCATTTCATTCTTGGAAAACCCGAAATTTTAGTATGTTTTTTCCTTAGATCTCCATAGATTTTCTTTCTTTTTATGTTTTATGCAAAAGAACAAACTAGATAAAGTAAATCAGATTTTACTGATTCCTAGGGTTATATTATCCTTGCCTCTCTGATGCTGAACAATAGGAATTTGTAACTCTCCCTTGAATTTGAAAGGGAGGTTTGTTTGCTTTTTTTTTTTAATTGTGGGGATCTTATCCTGAAAATTCTGTCTAAGCTTAGTGTAAAGACAGAATGAAATCTATATGGAAGTGGGGGGTCATAACGATGTGTGTTGTGAGGAGGGGAGGGAGGATGGTAGGCCTACAATACACTGAAGGCATCCATCGCTGCCTTGGGACCAAACTACACCCTCTTTAAAGGCCTTTTTCTAAGATTCACTTTACCTACCTGGGACACTTGCCAGACTTTCTTTAGCCCTGTTTTTCTCTCTATTGATTATTGGTGTTTTATGAAGCAATATTGCTCAGCCTTTCTCTATCCTTCTCTATAAGATTTTACCAAGTACTTTATATTACAGAAGTATTGCACATAGCTACCATACCTCTCTGTTTGGTGAGATGATTAAGTATTTGCTAGCTAGGGCAATTATAAGACTCTTTTGTCTCATTTTGGCAATTGTTTATCAGTAAGTAAAGTAAACTTCAGTTTGAGATTGTCATGTTCAGTGTTGACATCCATTTTCCATCTATTTCCCATTTTCTAGGTAAAACTTCCATTTAAATATTCCAGTTTGGAATTGTTTTAAATACAAATTATGACATTTTCTTATTTTTTATTTTTTCTTCTAGTTTTGTATTCACTCTTTTTTTTTTGAGGGTTTATTTTTATTTATTTATTTTTAGTTTTCAACATTCATTTCCACAAGATTTTGAGTTACAAATTTTCTCTTCATCTTTCTTCTACTTCCCCACCCCAAGATAGCAAGCCTACTGAATACCCCTTTCCCCAATCTGCTCTTTCTTATATCCTCCCCCATTCCCCTCTAACTTGCTAGTAGGGCAAGATGGATTTCTATACCCCAGTGCCTGTATATCTTATTTCCCAGTCACATGTAGAAAACATTTTTTTTGACATTTGCTTTTACAACTTTGACTTCCAGATTCTTTCACTTCTTTCCTCCTCACACACCCCCACTGGGAAGATAAGCAATTCAATATAGGCTGTACATGTGTAGTTACATAAAATGTTTCCATAGTAGTTATATTTGTGAAAGACTAACTGTATTTCCCTCCATCCTATCCCTCACCCCTCACTTATTCTATTTTTTACTTTGACCCTTTTCAAAAGTGTATGCTTCTACCTACCCTCTGCCCCAATCTGCCCTCCCTTCTATTATCCCCCGATCTTATCCCCTTCTCCCCTACTTTCCTGTAGGGTAAGATACCCAACTGAGAGTGTATGTTATTCCCTTCTTAAGCCAAATTCAATGAGAGTAAGGTTGACCCATTCCCTTTTGGCTTTCTGTTCTTCCCCTCCATTGTAACAGTATTCTGTTGCCTCTTTTATGAGATAATTACCCTATTCTATTTCTCCTTTTCTCCTTCCCTCATTATATTCTTCTCTCACCTCTTAATTTTATTTTTTAGATATCATCCCTTCCTATTCAACTGATCCAGTGCCCTCTGTCTATGTATACATGTACACATACTCACATATATATTTATACACACATACCTCCTCCTATACATACATACATATGTATATATTTATATACATATATTCCCTTCAATTTTCCTCATACTGAGAAAAGTCTTATGAATTAGAATGATCATTTTTCCATGTAGGAATGTAAATGGTTCAACTCTTATAAGTTCCTTATGATTTTTTTCCTGTTCCATATTTCTCTTGCTTCATGCATTTGAAAGTCAAATGAGTTAGTCCATTTTTTAAGGTGTTATTTTCTTCAGTTTTTTTGGGGTCTCCTTTAGCAGGCTGTTGACTCACGTTTTATGATTTTCTTGCATCATTCTCATTTGTCTTCCCAATTTTTCCTCCATTTCTCTTACTTGATTTTCAAAATCCTCCTTGATCTCTCCATGGCCTGTAACCAGTTCATATTTTTCTTGAGCTTTTGATGTGGGAGTTTTAACTTTGTTGACTTCTTCTGGTTCCATGTTTTGATCCTTTTAGTACCCAAAAAAGGATTCTGTAGTCTGATTGTGCTTGCTCATCTTGCCAGCCAATTACTTGACTTTTTGAGTTCTTTGCCTTGGTAGAACTCTGCTTCCAGAGAGGAGAGCTTTGTCCCAAATCACTGGGGTTTTTGTAGTTGTCAGAACTATGATGAGGGCGCCCTCTCTACAGCCACCACAAGCGCTGGCATACTCACCCCAGGACCACCACCAGAGATTGCAACCCAGATCCAAGCAGGTCAAAGAAGAGTGATTACTGTCTGAATGGTTGCTTGGTCCTTCTGCAATCTGCAGGCCAGGAGCTCTGGAGGAAGCCACACGGCAGCAGCTGCAGCCACTGAGCCTCCACCACCTCTTGCCCAGGGGCAGGGCTTGGACTGTGCTCTTCTATCACTCAGTTCCAACAGAGTTCCCCACTGACTTTTTACTTTCTCTTTGGTGTTTATGGGTTTTGAAGTCTGGAAACTACCACAGCTGCTGGTGAATCACTCTCCTGAAGTCTGCTCTGGTCTGTCTGGGCCACTGCTCATGGCCACCCTGGGTCTGGGCCTGCGCAGATCACATGGGACTACTCAGCTCCCAGCTTGGTGTGACAGACCCTTCCTGTGGGCCTGCCAGGCTGCCTTCAGTGGGAGATTTGTTTCTCTCTGTCATTTTGTGGGTTCTGTAGCTCTAGTTTGTTTAGAGTCATATTTTACATTTATTGGAGGTGGTTGAAGTGGGAGCTCAGACAAGTTACTGCTTTTATTTGGCCATCTTGGCTCCACCCTGTATTTATTCTTAAGTCAGTGGTCTGACAGTTCACAGAACCAGTTAAGACCCACTCCCACATTAGTAATGAGTGATATCCTGTCCATTAAAATATAATTGATTTTTGATGTAACTATATCTAATCCTTCTTAATTCTTTTCTTGCAGAAAACATTGTGCAGTCTATATATCTTTAGCTTCTTTCATTTCTCATACTTGAGTTATATTTTCCAACATTTTTAACCATTTCCACTATATTTGCCTTTACATTGATATCATCAAATATCAAAGTAGACATTACTTTAATTTGGAGAATCTTATTTAGATCTTCATAGGATTTCTTAACTCCTCTTCCCTAGTAACAGAGAGATAGTGGCACATATGTTGCAATTATTTTCATACTAATCTTTTCACAAATACTTATGATGAGTATTTCTATATGGAGTGACAAGTTGTCTCATGAAAAGATGTTTCTTCTTATTTTTGGATGATAAATAAAAATCAACTCTTCCAACTCCTTTATTTGCCTCCTCAAGGAGAACTTTGGAGTTCGCATCATTCTCTTTTTTTAGTTTCCTTTAGAATAAGAATGTCAAGATTGCTTCAGTGTACTTGCTGTAGTAATACAACCACTTGTTAGTGATTAGACAAGAATTTCACACTTTAGAGAGCTAAAGATTAAGTTAATGTTTTTGGATAGCCTAAAAACAGTGTGATTCTTAGCACCCTTTGTCCCCTTCTCTGGCCTCTCTGTTGCTGTCATTACAGAGGCAGAAAGAGGTCTTGTAGAACTGAGGACCATTTTAAATTTTTCATTCTTTCACTGATTGCTACAGCCAAAGAATTTGACATTGAGTACCCAATCTACTGGT